>CAUYQV010072231.1:0-15025 GCA_963574575.1 Galagoides demidoff | reverse complement strand
CATCACAGCTCATAGCAACCTCCAAGTCCTGGGCTCAAGCGAGTCTCCTGTCTCAGCCTCCCAAGTAGCTGGGACCACAGGTGCCTGCCACAACACCCAGCCATTTTTTGGTTACAGTCATCATTGTTGTTTGGCAGGCCCGGGCTGGGGATTCGAACCTGCCACCTTAAGTGTACGTGGCTGGCGCCTTAGCCGTTTGAGCCACAGGCGTCGAGCCGGGAAATGAAAGGTTTAAGGGAACTAAAGAGTCTTATACACGAATGTGGTATGGAGGAAGGGTTAGGATTTGAGACAGAGGCCTGCTTGAGTTTGAATCCTGGTTTCACCATATATAGCCTTCACACTTTGTAGAAGCCACTTAACTTTCAAGCAGAGATAACATAACTTAATCCAAAGTCTTATTTTGATCGCTAAATGGAATAATTTACACGGTATAAATCTTGTCTGAATACCAGCTACTCACATTGATTGAATTAAGTAGTTGTGGAATGGAGGCTTTGGGGATCAATAAAAAAAAATGACCACAAGGTGGCAGTAGTACATAAGGGCCTTTACTGAGTGGCACTTGGACAGGTTGTAAGTAAAGGAAAGCTGGTCAAAGATGGGGACTTGCCAGAAATGGCAGGATGGGGCTGCCACTCAGAGGGGAAGCTGAGTCAGAGCAGCATCAGAAAGGAGGCTTACCTGTCCTGGTAACGTTGCTCAGTGGCAAGGAGGAAAGTCCGGGTAGGGAGCTGCATGGGACAGCAGGGGGCTGTCTTAGCCACGCCTAGCAGATGGTGCATGTATAGGGTGACCAGATGTTAACATCTGTGAGGCGGGACAACAGGGCCGCGGGGCAGAGCAGGGGGCGGGGCAGGGCAGGGCCTGGCAACGTTGCAAACTTTGATAAGCAGTTCTCCATAATCACTTCTCAGCAATTATTTGTTATTACAGTTTACCATTATAAAATTAACAAAAATAATATAAAACTCATATTCTGGCGAAATAGCCACATGGCGGCCGAAAACCGTATATTCCCTTCTTGTTCTCCAGCCCGTCCGTGCATTCTTTCCAAAAATCGGGACTTTTTTAAAACACCACGGGACGCGGGACAAATTGTTGAAAAGCAGAACTGTCCCGCCAAAATCGGGACGTCTGGTCACCCTATGCATGTAGGTTTTCATAGAGTTCACAAAGAAAGCTGTCTTTTATAAGCTAAAAAAAAAATGTAGTTGATTGGGCTATATTTAAAAAAAATTGGATGTATAAAACTTTAAGTTTGGTTCTGGTAAGGTTTGAGTTAATAGTCCAAGCTGGATGTGAAGAAGTCAACATGGGTGCCAGTATATGGGACCACCTTTAACCCCCTGATGTAACACATACCCACAGTGTGCACGTACACACACATCCAGGATGCAAATTGCTATCTTAATACCCTGCCTGATTATTTTTTATTTGTCACCTAGGTCCCCTCTCCACCTTCTCTGTCCTGCTGGGCCCCCAGGAAGATGACCATGATGGAGAGTATGTCACAGTATTCATCGCTCTCTGGCTTCTGTTTGACACAGAAAATGGGAAACTGTTCTTTTTCATTCCCATCTGCCCAAGATATTAGACACAAAAAGGTTAGAGATCAGGGCTGGGAGGACAGACAGGTTGGGATATTGATTCCTGTGGCTCTTCACTGCCCCACTATTTCTGGCAATAGCTGCTTCAATGTTAAGAGCTGCTGACAGCTCCCCCTCTTCATCCCTCCAAGCTAGTAGAGGTTTTTGACATCCTGCTTTTGCAACCCACTCAGAGGCTCACTCTCTTACGTTGATTCCTTTTAAATCTGCAAGCCTCTGCACATGGTCCCTTCATTAAACTCCCCTCTCTCACATCTGTAAGTGCAGGAGCCCTTTCACAGCTAGAACTTCTTATTAAATCACACTAAATAACATCTTCATGGGGGGGGGGGGCCTTGTGTGGCTCAAAGGAGTGGGGCACCAGCCCCATATACTGGAGGTAGCAGGTTCAAACCCGGCCCTGGCCAAAACAACAACAAAAAAGTCTTCATGGATGGAGGGCAAGTTTCATTCTCATTAAGTATTGCAAGCTAGTTAGATGGGTTTAAGATATTTTTAAGTAGATAAGGCATTCACATGGCTAAAAACATGAATAACTATAAAAGTTAAAAAGCAACATAAACTCCATTTTTTCCTTCCAATCTGGCCAGAACTTCCCTCCCTTCCACATAGTAATCTCTATCCTTAGATAACACGGATCTATTTAGAGTAATGCATATTCACGGAGCTACAACTATAGATTTTATTTTCTCTTACTTTATCCAAAATGTGTATTATATTATACAGATTACTCCTATGCATATTTTGATTATATTCTTTCTAGGATATTTTACAGCTCTACAGCCCTCTACTATAAAAATAAATCAAAATTTAAATTTCGACTGATGGATTTTTGAGTTGATTCTAACCATTTGCTTTTATGCAAAAATGTTACAAAGATTGCAATTTAACGTATATCCTTTAACATAAGTATGTCTATAAAATACATTCCCATGTATTCCCTAAAGTAGAATTACTGGGTCAAAGGCTATACACATTTGCACCTCTGAAAAATATTGCCAAAATTTCTTTCGTACAGGTCGTACTAATTCACATTAGTCTTCTTCTTCATAACGCTTCCCCCACAGCCTTGCGAAACAAGCACGTTGTTAAATTTCTTTCTCCTCTAAATCTCACCGGCACCATCTCAAACTCTAGATACTGGGGGAGAAGGTTTGTGCTAATTGTTGATAACAAGTAAAAAGCATTCCAGGTGAAAAAATCAAAGTAGCTTTAATTGAATAGGCTCAATGAAATAATGGATCCAGAAGCGATGTTATAATTCACACTTTTAAATGATTCTCACTGCATCGTCTCATTATTTTCGGCTTAATGTTGCATCTTTATTCCCTCAAAGCGTCTCGTATTTTTTACCCTCCAAAGAGTGACAAGCAGAGAGGGAGAATGTTTCTTTTTTGATGAGTGCTCTAAGCTCAAAGGGACATAAACAAATTTATTAGTCCTTTGGGAAAGATAGGAAGCTGTTCTTTTTCTTTCCTATCTCTCCAAGGAAAAAATTCATTTCTCTAGCTGAGAGCTGAAATATCTGGCTGGTGGTGCTGGTGGTCCCAAGAGTGTTGTTGGAAAACTCGAATAGGAGAGAAACAATTTTATCTCCCTCCCAATGTGGTCACTGGTTCAACTTCTGTGTGTGAAACATGGCATGTGCCCCACTCTGACATTTATGTTTGCCCTCATTAACACGGCAAACCATTAGAAACATATTTCTAAATATTAAAGGCAGAGTGTGCTGGCAAATGTTTATGACCTCATTTTAGTGTTTGTCACTTGTCATTTTAGTGCTTGTCACTTCTATGATGTAAGTATTCCCTCCATGGTCAGTTTTAAAATACCAAAGTGATGGTGATACCAGAATTTCATCTTCTCTCCTGGCTGGCTCACCAAATCTGATACCAGATTTCAGGTTCTTGGTCTCCACAATTTGAAGAATAAAACCACAGATCAATGGCAAAACAGAATTTATTTGTAGAAAAAGAATACAAAAACACTAAAGTTTCGGGTAGGGAGAGAAAACCCAAGTCGGGAGAGAAAGGCTCTCTCTGTTTTCTCTCCTCTCCGTCTCTCTCCGTTTAGGCATATATAAGTGCGTGAGTTCCTTCTATATGAGGCCAGGAAATGAATGGACACAGTCCCTTCCTCTGGGGTAAGGTGAATGAATGTACTGATGAATGGACACAGTCCCTTCTGCTGGGGCAGGTGAATGAATGTACTAATGAATGGACACAGTCCCTTCCTCTGGGGCAAGGTGAATGAGTGTACTAATGAATGGACACAGTCCCTTCCTCTGGGGCAAGGCGAATGAGTGTACTAATGAATGGACACAGTCCCTTCCTCTGGGGCAAGGTGAATGAGCGTACTAATGAATGGACACAGTCCCTTCCTCTGGGGCAACGTGAATGAATGTACTAATGAATGGACACAGTCCCTTCCACTGGGGCAAGGTGAATGAGTGCACTAATGAATGAACACAGACTCTTCTGCTGGGGCAAGGAGAATGAGTGTACTAATGAATGGACACAGTCCATTCACAGAACTGAGGCCTAGGAAACGTACATGAAATTGACCTAGGCATAGGAAATGAGGGTTCCATATTTAGTCATAAGTGTAAAGGGAAGCAGACACCAAGGTGCTGGTGTCTCCCCAGCAGTTGTCTGGTCCCTTTGGCTACTAGAGCCTCCAGTGGGGGAGGGAGGCTCACCCCACCTTGCCTACACTCCAGCCTGCTGGTTCCTCTGCTGGCTGCCACAACACCAACACCACCAAGGCTAAGCTGCAGGTCCTCCAGCCCAGCTGAGTTGGCTGGGGCACCACCTGTCCTGTATCAATGGTACTGAATATAGAGTTGGGAAGAGATGCGGAGTAGACACTAGTATATAGTTCCCACTATATAACATTTCACCACACACATACACTAGATATACCTGACTCCAACTGCACAGCTGATAGTAAATCATAGTGAAAAAAAATAGGAAGTGTTGTGTTTTAGGTATTTACTGTGTTTGTTTCTATAATATTTATTGAATTCCAAAGCTAGTGTAAGCGGGTTCCAGCACATTGATGAAAGGGAAATATTTTACTCACCCTGAAGGAACTCCCTGAAAAAGGACTAGTTTATTTGTGAGCCCCCAAATTGTCATAATCACAAAAATAACAGTGGAAATGACTCCTAGTCTCTTCCCCACATCCAGTTTTCCATTTTCATTGTGTTAGGTTAAGCAGGGGGTCTAGCTGGAACGCAGTGTTGCTCACCTTACCTTAAAAGAAAGAAAAGACACCTGGTTGAGTTTAAGGCAATAATTGTTGAACAAAATTTGTTGGCTGAGACTTTGGAAAACTTTTGTCTTTAAGGGGCCCAGATCCAGGTGGCATTTATCCTTTGTAAAACCACATTTTTTTTCTTCTTTGTACCTAGATGTGATAGGTAGAGTCATGGCAGCTATCTTGTGAGCATGAGGTAGTTCTGAGGCTGTGAACTTCTGAACAGAATTGCAAAGCAGAAAACGGACATGCTCTGAGATGTTGGCCACATGATGTCAAGATGGCGGCCTCCAACAGCCCACCTCTGGACCCCATTGTACACGAACAAAAAGTTGTACATTTTTGTACATTTTTACACCACTTATTTCTGTATTTTGGTGTAAAAAAGTATTTTTACACCACTTATTTCTAGATCTTTTTAAGTTACAACCACATACGATTTCTAAATGATAGTATAGTTAACATTTATTGAGTGTCTGCTATGTACCAGACACTATTTTAAGTAATTCATAAGTGCTTCTCTCTGAAAGATGGCATTATTCTGTACACATTAGACATACTTAGTCTGTGCTTTCTATAGACTTGCTTGTCCCAGGAAGGACTGGTTAAATTTATG
Source organism: Galagoides demidoff (assembly GCA_963574575.1). Taxonomy (NCBI): domain Eukaryota; kingdom Metazoa; phylum Chordata; class Mammalia; order Primates; family Galagidae; genus Galagoides; species Galagoides demidoff. The sequence goes on along the minus strand of CAUYQV010072231.1, from coordinate 9,541 downwards.
AATGTTCTTATCTTCCCTTCAGCAGAAAATGGGTAGTCTAAGAGTTAGATCTATCCCTTCCTGCTACAAGGCGTACTGACCAAATCTCTTCTCAAAGTATTAACAATATAAATAACTGTATTACATTTGACTTTTACATGCTAGTGGACTACTCATTTCAATGAGTATCTTCTTCAATAATAAGAAGTTACGAAGTTACGTATAATCAAATCTAGGAAGCACTGTTCTGAATATTCTAGTTTTCCTGTAAGTATTTAATTATGGTAACTCTATTGCATTTCTCTATACAGTTCTAAAATTTGTTTAAATTTGTTTTTTTAATTATAAATTAATAGAAATGAACTTGTATTATTCTTTCCAATGATTCTGCGACAGTGCCTCAAAATACAACAACTCATTGAAATTGGCTCCAGGAGGAACAATTAATAATCAGCCAGAAGAATGATGAGTTTGGCACACTTGTCACTCATATCTTAGGCATCCTTGTCAGTTCTATGTATTGTTGCATCACAAGAAAGAAGATAATCAATTCTGAATGATATTACTTAAGGAGAAAACCAGCTTCATTATAATTAGGTTTTTTCCAAAATTTCACCATTTTTTGCATCTCTATTCTTTTTCTCTGAAATACTAAGAGGGCCCTTTTTCATTTATTATACCTTGTCTTCAAAGTCACCCTATAATTTATCTTTTTTTTAATTCTAAAATTAAATCTGAGGTTTTTGTTTTTATTTGCTCTTCCAAGTCCACAGAATGGTGTCATTCATAGCTATTTTCAGCCTGGCATGGTGCCTCACACCTGTAATCCCAGCATTCTGAGAGGCTGAGGCAGGAGGATCACCTGAGGTCTGGAGTTCTGGCAAGAGCAAGATTCTGTCTCCATTAAAAATAGAAAAAATTAGCCAGGTATAGTGACCCATGCCTGTAGTCCCAGCTACTCAGGAGGCTGAGGCAGGAAGATCATTTGAGCCCAGAAGTTTGAAGTTACAGTAAGCTCTGATAACATCATTGAACTCTATCTGCAGTACACACAATGGGACCCTGTCTTAGGAAAAAGAAATAGTTATTGTTACCTAACACCCTTTACCAAATCAGTCCTAATGTCCTCACCCTCCCTTAGGACAGTCTCTATAGTTTACGGCAGTATTAAAGTATCCTAACAATTCAGAACTTCCCAGGAAGCTATAGAAACATATTCTAAGATTTGTATTCCATTCTTTCACTTTACCATGAACTGTCCTTTAAAGATAACGTTACCTGTATTACCTTCATTTATTTATTCAGAGTGTTACAATTAAAGGAAAAATGATTCTATGAATTAAGTATGAAGTTTCTCTTTTATATTTCACTCACGTTGAACTTGAGAATTCTAAAGCAATAAGTAAATACCCATCTATGCACAAGGCTTTAAGTAATGAGTTTTGTTGTTGTTAAGAATTCATTCAAAAATTCCAAGTACATATGCGTTTACTACTTGTTAAGAGAAAGCTATTGCTTTTCCGGTGCCTGTTCACAGGTAGAAAATGTCTGGAGGTAGAAGAGAGCTCAGCCGGGTCTACAGCTACACTGTTTGTTTTTCTGTGTCTTCATACAATGTCTTGTCCAGAGCTTGAGATCCAGAATAACTGACAATTCACATTTACTGAGACTTCGCTATATGTCAGGCACTGTGCTAGGCGCTTGGCATGTAAGATTCAGTTCAATTGCACAATAAACCTAAGAGGTGGTCATTGCTTTTATCCTTACATTACAAATGAGGAAATACTAATAGAAGCTTGATCACAACTATGGTCACATCTATAAATGGCAGAGCTGTACTCAGTAAGCATTGTCTGACTCCAAGGTCTTTGAACTTAAACTTCAAGGCCATATTGCAAACAACAGTGTGTACTCTATGCATGTTTGAAGACTGTATAGTGCAGCTAAAGGCTTATAATAAACACAGCCCCTTTGAAACCTTTCCTTTAGAGATAAGTCCCCACTTAGCCACTGATTACAGTTGTCCTTAGTTCATCTAGCATCACACTGTACCAGTTCAGACAGTCAACCCCTAGTGTAAAGTACTCTAATCTAATGGTTTCCAACCTGCTGAAGATAAGCACTTTGAGATACTAGCTATTTCAATCTTAGATAAAGCAAGAGAGTGAGGAATGAAATAAATTTAGAGTAATGTCAACTGTATGCAATGACAGGCCCCATTGTGGGCTCTAAGATAGTTCAGAGGCAAGGAGGGACACAGAAGAAGAAGTGAGAAGACATGAAAAGTATATTTATTTTACTTTCTAAAGGTGCCTAAGTTCCTTTGGGCTAAAACAGACCCACAAGCTACTACCTGTCAAATCTGACTTCTCAGCAACAGAGTCCTACGATTTGTTCTGAGCCTTAATCAATGGAAAGTTTTTAATAACTTAGATGTAATAACAATACCGCACAGACTACATCAAAATAATGTTGAAGATTTTTAAGTGGACAATTGATTTAAAAGAAAGAAAGAAAGAAAAAGAAAGGAAGGAAGAAAGAAAACCTTCTCAAAGCTTGCTGTACCCTAGAGTCAACATTTAGAAATATGTTAGAAATATTCTGACCCTATACGCCGTCTATTAATAATTGTTTGGTGATACTCAAATCTATACAACAGGACCATGATGTGACCCAGCTGCGGGCTTTCTGCAGGAGAGGGCAGCTCCATCCTCTGAGGGCTGCACACGCGGGCAGCTGTTCTCACAGCCTCTTTTGGCAGAGGTAAAGCAGGTGGCTTTATGGACGTATGGTTTCCTGTTGCCTCCTTCACAAATTGCCACAGGTGTAGCGGCACCTTAAAACAACACAAGCTTGTAATCATATGGTTGTAAGTCAGGAGCCTGACTCAGATCTCACTGAGCTAGAATCAAGATATCAATCATCAAGCCGCCTTTTTCTGCTGGAGGCTCTGGGGGACAATCCATTTCCTTCCTTTTTATAGCTTTTAGAGATGTCCATGTTTGGGGGGTCAACTCCACCCTGAACCCCCATCTTCAAAGATTACATTGCATCTCTCCAACCTTTCTTCTGACCTCACACATCTGACATTTGAAAAATGTTCTCAACTCCTAAGAACTCACATGATTAGACAAGGTGGATAACATCAATCACATCTGCGAAGTCCCTTTTTTCCATGTAAAACAACAGGTTCCACAGATCAGGGGATGGACACCTTCAAGGGTGTCCACAGTGGCCGTGGAGCAGCCAGGAAAGTCACTGTGGAGAAGGCTGAGCAGGGCTCCATTCTCAAAGTCACGAGGAGGTGATCTTCCCATGACGACCTTAAGAACAGTAAATTCAGAACTGTCGGTGGACTCCAGATGTGAGTAGATTTTCTAGCCCTGGGAAGAATAACATCAGACAAGCTGGCTTTGCTGCTTCGACATGGACATTTTCCAGTATTAATCTGAAACAATCCTGATTAAAAGAGGAGTGGGATACACTCACACCAGCTATCAAAGCCATCGACTTAAATCTGAAAGTCACAAAAATAGAATGAGACGTCCACTTGACTGCCTAATACTGTAGCCCCCTCAACACTGTTTGTGACCAATACTAGCAAAACATAGCAAGGAATGGTAATTCGCTGCTCATTTGAATTTTGTACCACTGTAATTGTCTGGAGGTTCTGCCTGGCACTATGCTGAAATATGCCCATCTGTTTTGTTCACATATGGCTCTCAGTTCTCCCTTTTGGAATGACACAAACAAAAATCTAATTCAGTTTCTGCTTGTTAATAGGTTTTGAGAGGGCATATAGAATCATTCTAGGTCACTGAATACATTATTTAGAGAAATTGGCAACATTTTCCTATTTTACAATCTGAATCAAGAAAACAAAAAGAGGCTCAGTGCCCATAACAAGGTGGTTACTGTGCCAGCCACATGCATTGAGGGTGGCAGGTTCAAATCTAGCCTGGGCCAGCTAAAAAACAACAATGACAATTGCAATGAGAAATAGCCAGGTCTTGTGGCAGAAGCCTCTAGTCCCAGCTACTTGGGAGGCTGAGGCAAGAGAATTGTTTAAGCCCAAGAGTTAGAGTTTGCTGTGAACTGTGACACCATGGCACTCAACCGAGGGCAACATAATGAGACTCTTATCTCAAAAAAAAAAAAAAAAGAATCTAGCTTATGCAATAAGCAATCACTTGTAAGAATATTTAAGAGAGGTATACCATAATAAACCTACTAATTTTTTTACTTTGTTCTTTTTTTTTTTGCAGTTTTTGGCTGGGGCTGCATTTGAACTCGCCACCTCCAACATATGGGGCTGGCGCCCTACTCCTTTGAGCCACAGGTGCTGCCCTGTACTAAATTATTTTTAATCGATGTTATAATTTCCTTATTCAGGTTCGTTACAAACTAAAGCCAAAGCAAAAACAAAAATCTTCCACAGTGGACTTTCAGTCAAATAGTTTAAATTTGAAATTTATCTCCATTATACCAACAATCACCTCAGCCACTAATACCAAGGTTAGCAGAATAATCTTCCATTTTCTTTTCATGAAATATAATTTGAAATTAGGCTACTTCATTTTGAAATCATCAAAATCACATTGCTTATGTTCACTACATAGATAGAGTTTTATTCTATCAAAAAATAAATAAATAAATGGAAGTCTGAAATTCTAAAGGAACAGAGAAGATGAGGGCTAGAAATTTCCAGGCAGCTGGTAAACAGATGTTTCTACATTCAGGGTATTATTTTAAAAAGCAATTAAGTGATGATTTTTCTAGTGTATGTCTCTTTGTATGGGTATGTTTTTTTCTCACATTCTTAAAAAATTTTAAGTCAATATTAGTAAATATACCATAAAAGTTAAGAAAATTCACTCAACAACTTTGAATGCTTTAATAAGAAAGAAGAAACATTCTTCTGGCTTATAACTAGTCAGGAAAACAAACTGAATCCACCAAAAGACATTTTCTTAGGTTTAAAAAATAATACTGAACAATGCAGGAAGTTAAGAGAGATTTTTAAATGAAGGGCTAATCTTAATCATAGAAGTGTCAACTTTTTGAAGTGGTGAAAAACAACATATTCAGGAAAGGAGCATTTGATTGATAGATGAGAATCTCCACAAAAGCTCTGAGAATTTGATCTTCGTGTCTTTTGTGAAGTTTTTGAATTACAACAATAATGAGATTACCATGCTGTTCTGAGAGGTATTTTTGCAATTGAAGTGATATTTGATTCATTTTTTTCTTTTGTTAAATATGATTTCTCTTAAAATGTTCTTTAATTATAGTAGTCTGTGGTTTAATCTGAAGTTAAACTTTAAACAAAATATAGGCAAATGAAATCCACATTTGCCATAAGACTCTGATTCTGCCTGAATGAATTTACATCAGGTAAAATCATTCTAACCAGGATATAGTTTAATGGGAAGCTCTTCTTCAGCCAATATTCTTGGAAGTTATAATAAATAATGTAAATAATACAAAATTTAATTGTGGCACTAATATTTCTGTTACTCTTTTTAAACTTACAACATCTTATTTACGAATATTCACTTTTGTAGAACATTTTTGGCCGGAGCCCTTGAAAATGAGATTCTGAGATGGCAACTTGAGTGTCAGAGGTTTGTTAGGACATTCTCTGAGGAACGTCTCCAAGGACTAAGGGAAGAACTAAGCCGCAGAAGTTAGACTATGACGTGCTTTGCAAAAAGAATATTCTCAAATCAAGGCAAAGAGTGTGGGCCCTATTATCCTTCCCACCCCAATCAGGCACTGAATGTGAGTTACACCCAGGGGAAGGGATCTTTAACGCAGCTCCCACCAAAGGAAGTTCATTTCCTCAAGGAGGATGCCCAAAGAGAATGCACCTGTGAGCCCCAATCACTCAACACCCCCAGCGGCTGAGGAAGCAGGTGCCTTTATCCTGAAGGGGGTGGGTATGCTACAATATCTGCTAGTAGCTGCCACGATCTTCAAACACGAAGACAAATCTTCCCGCATACTATCAGCATTATGACATGACATCATGATTAGGGAGATTGGGAGCCAAAAGGAATACTTGTCATCATCAAGCCTAACTCTCTCAGAGCACTGAGGCGGAACAATATAGATGGTAGCCTACAAAGACCTTGAAGTAATGTCATTCAAAAGAATTTCAATTTATATAGCTATTTGCCTACTCAATATACCCATGTGAATGTCTAAAGGGTATATTAAAATAAAAATTAAGTATCTGCTTTCCTCCTGCATAAATGTGCCAAGATTCCTAACTTGATTACATATATTATAGTCATTCTTCCAGGTGCTTGAATTAAAATAGTCTGCCTCCCAGTGTCTGGTTCCTTTCTGCACATCCAATCCATTTGTGCACCATATAGGATCTTGCTTCAAAATGTAACAGCAATCAGACCACTTACATGCTATTACCACCTTGGCCTACGCCAGCATCTCCACTTAGCAGCCTCCTCAATGGTCTCTCTGATTCCCCATTGCCTTACAATCTGTTTTTTATGCAGTAGACAGAACAATTCTTTTAAATCTAAGAAAGATCATGTCACTCCTTTGTTCCAAAGCTTTCAAAAACTTCTCATCCCTTTTATGGCCCCCCTCACTCTCTCTCTGCCTGATCACCTGTTACTCCCTCCTCACTCGCTCTGCTGTGCTACACTGGTCTTGCTAGTCATGGAACACACCCATCAACTCCCCTCCTCTGGGACTTTGTCACTTTTGGTTTTCTCGGCCTGGAACTTTGGGCATAGAGTTAAATATCTGCATGGATAGGTCTCATTCTTCCTCAGGTCTTTGTCAAATCTGGCCTATCAAAGCAGGCTTCCCTGATTCTCCCAAATTTATCACCCTTTATCCCATTTTCCTAACTTATTTCGTTCTTCAGTGACCTTTTTACCACTTTTGCTATTCCAAATTTTCACTTCATTCTAATATAGCTGTTGATATTGATGAGGGCTTACTTGGTCTAAAATAAACACCAAACACTATCACATTACTCTCCAGCATGGGTTCCACAACAGAACTATTCGAATCAAACATGAATTTTTGATTTATCCGTTATTTCACAAAAATTGCTCTAAATGTTTTTGAAAGATAATCCCAAGCCAAAACAAGCATTTGAAAAACTGAAAATCTACCTTCAAAAATAAAACAAGAACTGTCAAAAGAGAAATGTCAGACATAGCAACAGTCAAACTTAGTAAGGAAATTGGACGTTCCGTCCTCATAACCTAATATATATGGCATGACAAAGGAAGAGAAAAAGTTAAAGATGACAATAGGGTTAGTAAATTTTGTGGCTTTGCTCAAAAAAAAAAATGTTCTGACAGTTAGTGCCATCTGGAAGGGACTGGCAAGAAGGAATTCAGCTTCAACTCCCAGACGCTGTCCATAGAAGTTAGAGGACCACCTGCTGGTGGTTCTGTTCATGACATTGGATTGGTGGTTATATTAAATAAATTTCAAGGTCTCTTACATATCTGAGTTCAAGTGATATTATTCCAATTTTAAAGACAATTGTCTTTTACATGTTTATGAATTCTTGAAATATTCAAATTCATGTTCAGATTTGACTAGACAATCCACCTCAGTGTGTTCATGGTTTGCTGTTAAGATGGCTCTTCATGTAAATAGGGCAAAATCAGATTTCTTTTAAAGCACTCATTATGCAGATGAGCACTTGATTAGAAATACGGCAACGGGAAATAAATAATCTCTTAGAAGTTCATTACTGAGCGATGCTATCATGTTCCAAATAAGCACAGTGTGATGTTCAGACTGGCTCATTAATCATTAGAAGACAACTCTAATCAGCGGAATGTGACTCCAACTTCACTTTGGGGCAATTGTACTTGATTGAAAATAGCAGCCAATTAAGAAAAAAGTACAAATGATTGGCAAGAAAGGGGAAAAACCTTTAAGTCATAGACATAATGATTTCATTGATTGCTGAAAATTGAGATGTTCAAAACTCTCAGATTGTTATAACTACCACGCACTAATCCTGTACTATGATTAGAAGAATATGCTTCTAATTCTCTATTTTCTATTTCCTTCCTTAGTAATAAGACCTGGATCACAAGAGAGATACAACTCAATCTTGCAGGGGACCAGATTCAAAGTCAGCTCCCATGGCAGCCAGGTGACAAAGTTCTGGACAATGAGGTGTAATTCCCAGTGCTTGGAGAACTTCTGAAGAGGCTGTTTATCAGGAGCTGTCTCAGCTGGGAGGTATGTTCCTTTCCCTTCTCCTTTCTTCCTTCCTTCTTCCTGAAAATCTCTCAGGATCGATGGAGGAGAGATTTGATGGATGAAGTTTCAGAAGCCATCTTGAAGGTGACTTTGAGAGGGGCCAGCTAACTGCAGAATGGCCCGCTACACCTGTCTCTCCTATGCAAGAGAGAAATAAACTTTAATCTTATTTAACACATATTGTTTGAGTTTTCAGATTTGTGTACCCGTACTGAACATGATAATGCCCTGATGAATTATATTATCTTAACCTCCATGAAAGGACCCTGTGGAACACAGGTGTAGGGGAAATGTACAGGAGGTTATCTATTGTTGACAATAGTTTCCTCTTTTTCTATAACAGTAACTCAGCTTTTGGGGAGTCATAAAAATCTCTCTTAATGAGACCATGAAACAAGATGCCCTCTTCTCTGAGCAAGAGGTGGGCACATGAGCCAACCTTGACTAAGAATATGCCATATGCCCAAATTTTGTCCGAATGACAGAATGATGAAAAGCATTTGCAGTTGATTCTTCTTCCATCATTTTGAAGAGACCGCCCTTTGATTCACACAACTAGATACTGAGAACTCTTCCTAAGAGAAGCAGGTTTTGTTCCAAACTGTACTGAATGCATGACCAACTTTGGTTCAACAGTGGGTGAGTCAAACCCAGAGTAATCAGTCTTGTGTTAAGTCTGAAGCTTACGTTCACTGCAGCTGTCACTCGGCCCTGCTCTGACATTGGCTGGCCCTGAGGACTACTGAGAATTTAGCATTGGTTCTAAGCCTGCATGGACTCTTAGGTGACTATTAGAGCAACTGGTGACCAATGAGATCAATGGGATCCCATTAATGGGATCAATGGGATCAATGTAATGAGGGCAGATAGTTTTTCTTTTTCATTACTCTAGAAAGTACACTTAGTCAAAGCTGGCCATGTCACCATATCAGGATGATGTCACTGACCACCAGGAGTATCTGGGGTGCATAACTCTACCCCCATTCCTGGAATAGCAAATCAAGGATCATATAACATTGATGTTAACTTAGCAGAGTTTTGAACTCATTTAAACTTAGGAACTCCAACCCAGCACCGCAGAGCTTGACTGACCTGAGCAGATGTTACTTCAGCAGAGCTAGGGCTAGAATTGACTATCAGTCAACTGACTCCAGTTTCTTCGCTTTCCTCCTTCACATACTCATCAGAGTGTGAGGCTCCGATGGCAGAGCATTAGCTTAGGAGAAACCAAAGTGATCAAGTACAAGTTGGCTCTATCAGGTGTAGAACACAAGGGTCTTAATCCTGCAATTGGGTACAC
>CAUYQV010072230.1:0-19877 GCA_963574575.1 Galagoides demidoff | reverse complement strand
TCAAGCTATCCCCCTGGGTAGAGTGCCATGGCATCACAGCTCATAGCAACCTCCAACTCCTGGGCTCAAGCGAGTCTCCTGCCTCCGCCTCCCAAGCAGCTGGGACCACAGGCGCCTGCCACAACGCCCGGCCATTTTTTTTTTTTTTTTTTGGTTGCAGCCATCATTGTTCTTTGGCGGGTCCAGGCTGGGGATTCGAACCCACCACCTTAGTGTACGTGGTTGGCGCCTTAGCCGATTGAGCCACAGGCGCCGAGCCTAACATATTGTCTTGAAAGATATAAATGCACTTGTCACACACACCCAGCTGTCTGTACTTATTATTCTTCCCATTAAAGACGAGGAAGCCTTCCTAAATCCTTAGAAACCTGAAAAAAAAAAAGACAATGGTATTTGAAATTCTAAAGCTTAATAATGAATCAAACCAAACTCTACAGACATTTAATTGAGGAAAGAGGAAAAGAAAAGATCTTTTAAGCAACAACTTTCAGTGCAAGACTAAGAACTCCCATATAAAGCTTAATACAATTCACAGTAAAAATGTATATGACAATATATTTATCTATAACACAGTACTAAGGTAATTCTTCCTCAGAAGGGAACCACAATATTTCAGATCAGTGAATCACACTGATAATTTAAACTCTGACTTCAGGTAGTAAAGGAAACAATACAGAGAGCCAGAGAAATTTTAAAAGGGTCATGTTGTATCTGGATCTACACAGAAAGCATCTTTACAAGAACAAAATAGGAAGAACTTTGAAATGAGTTCTGCAGGTCGTGAGGAGTCACCAGAGTTGCAAATAAAGACAATCATGGTTTGTTTAGAGCTTCGAGAACTGCTGAAGAATAAACACCAGACTCTCTTTTCAGACAAAAAAAAGATCACGTTTAGTCACTGGTTTTGTTTAAAAGGATTTGCCAGCTAAGGGAGAAGCATTCTTCGTGTTAGTGGATGCTGAGTGCAAAAACAACACTGGCTTATTGTATTTTGCTCTTTCTTTAGCTTGTCCTGTTTAGGCAATTCTGTTTATATGCTATCAGAACCCTGATGTGAAAAGTGTGACATACTGCCTGTTTGCCTTCCTTTCAGTGAAGATGCACTTAAATGAAAACTCTGAAACTCCTTTCTATAACCACTACCCAAATAGAGACAATGGCATGAGTAGGGTCTGGAGTGAGGTGGAGAAGGGGACACAGCATGTGTCTATAAGGGCGACCTTTCTGTATGGCAATACTATGCTTAAGTTCTCTGTCACCATTTGAAAACTGACTTTTTTGGTGCACAAAGGACATAGGATTTTATTGTGTTTTATAACCAACATAGGAAGGTCTAAGTGATGCTGGTTATAGAGCATGAAAGCATACATACTTTTTTTTTTTTTTTTTTTTTTTTTTAGTAAAAGTAATACTTTATGTCCCATTGAGATGTGACACCTCCCTCACGCTCACCTGCATTCGATGGCAAATATAAATCATTAAAGTTCATGGAAATATAGGCTTAGAAGGAAGAATAAGGGAAGTAAAGATAAATGAATAAACATCAGAGGCTGTTCCTTGGAAGGGCTGCCATTTATCCCCAGTTTTAATCCATAAAACAGTCATTTCAGTGTATCATCAGACTATCGGATGGAATATGACAGAAAAGCTTCTTGGGTATTATATGGGAATAAATTTTTTGCCTATATTTACTGAAGGAAAAGGGCAAAGGGACAAAGTGTTATTATTCACTTCAAGATCGAATACATATGTACTCAAATAATGTCATCGTGAGTGTCTCTCCCTTTTTGTTACTTTTATTATTATTATTAGTATTATCATTATTAATGCTTTCAATTTGTCGGTGTTGGTTTACAAATAAAGTCCTAGTATGCCCAGGCTTATGTCAAACTTATTATTTACAATTTCAGAAGAGAAATGATATCAAGGTGTTTAACAAAATGTAGCTTAAGGCAGTATTGTTTAGAATCCTAAACTTCTAACACTATGCTATATGATGTTGGACAAGCAATTTAACACAGCTGAACCTCAATTTCTTTATCTCAAAAATGAGAATAATAATAAAATCAAATATAATAAAATTGTCATAAAGATTAAATAATTTCTTCCATATAAACCACTTGGCATATAAGAAACATTCCATTAATGTCACATCAAAAATAAATGGTAGAGTAATTGGTCTCTCTCACAGTGTCAGTATTATAAGGGTCCACACTGGCTCTGCTTGAGTAGCAGGCTCAGCTGTGGACCAATCTCTGTGCACAGAGTCATGACAGGGCCCATGCACAGGGTGGGAAGTGTAGGCCATCTTCTCTGACAAGGTCACTGGGATGACATGCAATGGGGAGGGGCAATGCCCAGATCAAAGAAGAAAAAATAATAAAGATATTCTAGCTATAGATCTTCTTTTTAGATATTGTCCCAGAAATGGAGGTAGATTTCAGTGTTCAATTAAAGACTTCAGGGCCTAGGGAAGGTAAAAATAGGGGAACAAAATAGAAATTGATATCTTTCAAGCCAGGTCCTTCTCTACACCTGTTTCTGGTCCTCCTATTTGCTCCACTGAATTCTTTCTCCTCATAACCTTATCTGCAGCTTAGCATCCTTGGACCATACTACGGCTTTAGCATGTGAGTATTGCCATGTATCTCCTAGAACTCACACTGAAGTGTCTTTGTTTTCATTTCAGATTAATATGAGGGTACAAATGATTAGGTTACATTGTTTACCTTAGGTAAAGGTCAAGTTGTAGTTGAGCTCTCACCCAGGGAGTTTGCTGTGTACCCTTATATGGTGCACCTTGGGTGAGAGTTCACTAATACCCTAACCTTTTCCCCTCTCCTCTTCTTTACTACTCCTTCTACCCTGGAAAGTGTCTTTTTGGAATATGACTGGGTGCTATCACTATATGCACATATTTTAAAATCCATAATATCATAAGTCATAATAAGAGTATTAAAGGCATTGGACACTTTGGCTGGAACATGTGGGATAAAACCCCCCATACTGTGTGCTGACTTTAAACTCCAGAAGCAGGCAGACAGACTTTTGTGGAATGCAACTCTGTCGAAGACCTGGTAGCCTTGGTCAACATAGAACACAGGGCCTGAAAGTTTGGGCCTAAAAACCCATCTTCAGTGACTCTGGCTATGTGGCTCTTAAGCCTGCAAGAAAAGGGTTAAAAGCCTTCCTGCAAGACTCGCTTGAGCCTAGGAGTTGGAGGTTGCTATGAGTTGTGATGCCATGGCACTCTACCCAGGGGGATAGCTTAAGGCTCCGTCTCAAAACAAACAAAAAAAGCCTTCCTGCAGAGATACAGCCTAGAGGTTGATGGGCATAGAAACATGAGCCATAAACCTGCTTTCTGTAATACAATGAGTGCATAGTAAAACTCCAAAGCTTTACTTCCCTCTTGGTAATCTCAAGTCTCTGGACATACTCCCTTTTGCAGCTGTCTTGAGGTTTCAAACTTTGTGTCTCTTTGAAGGTTGAACTAACTTTAGAAAAGATTAGTAATAAGAATGCTTTGCTTGTTAATTAATAAAGTGTATGTGACCAGCCAACTATAAAAGGTAGTCAGGAATAATAAAGCTTTGCTACTTGCCACCAAGGAGAGGGTAGTCTGTTTCTATCATAATAATAATTCCAGGGGCGAGTCTACACCTGTGGTGAAGCTGCCTGTCCCTTGAGAAACCCTCACGCAACAGGATCACTCATGAATTCATTAAAAATAGAATCTGTCTTTCATATAAAACACTGGTTGAATAAATGAATTATTTAATTTTAAATTAGGGCACTCAGAGATGAACCACCACACAGTCAGAAAAAAAAAAAAAAGTCCTTACATCTTTCATCTTTTGTGAAAAGCAGTTTTGTTTATTTCTGAGTAGTGAACCAAAAGTAAATCTGTCCTTACTTTTCCAATTCTTCTCTCTATTATGGCCTGGCCATAAACCTTTTAAGGATATATTGGGACATGAGATCACTATACAGTGAAACCTGGAAATCTCCACTGTGAAAGAAATGGCATGCAAACTGAGCTAAGCAGACCTAACAGTATTTTTGCCCTTTAGGGATGTGTTCAACTCATCTTCTTTGTTTTCAATGCACTCAAAGGCTCAGCCTGACTAATTCATACTCAGAACAAATTGTGTAACACTCCAAGACTGACACTTCCAAAGTTCATCTGTTCTGTAGTTGCTTGACATTAGAAAAGGGCAAGTTTTGAAAAAGGAATAAAATAGATTTTCTCACTCTGTTGGTCATGTCTCAAAAACAGCTGAACAGGGTTTTTGAAACTTAACTTTTAAAATAATCTATTGTTCAATAGTCACCATTTTAACATTGAGACTAACAAGTCAATTTTTTCTGAAAATATTTCAAGATTTTAAATGATAATTAAAAATAAGTTCTATGAGGATAATAACTCTGTCTCTTTCATTTATGAAACAGAGTGTAGCCCAATATCTTTCATTAATAGATATTTCTTTGAATAAGTATGAATTTAATGAATGAGTAAAAAAGGATTTCATTTGGGCGTATGAGCTTTGCGTGACAGGGAAATGCCTAGAAAGATAATCCTCAAGTTATTAATTCATGACAAATCTTATTCCTGGAAATTATACTTAAATTATTAATACAAAGCACCAACAATGGGCAAGACACGTTCAAGTGAATTTATTAACAGTCCATCATTGGCAGACATATCCTGTAGGTTAACGTCTGACTTGTTAGGGATACTTCAGTTTGATGCAGGCACTGACCTAATTCAAACCAGCTTTGTTAAGAAAAAAAGGATGTATTGCACAATGTAAAAGTGACTTCTAGTAATCTATGCGGATGATAACACTGGGATGTTTAGGTTTAGATTTACATGTTAAAGTACTGTGTTGGGGCTTTATTTCCCCCTTCATTTTCATGTCTCCTTTTCTCACCTTTCCTTTGTTTACAGTTTTTTTTCAGCTTTTACTCTATAAGGAAGAGAGACTTTTCTGAGATTTCATCTATAAATTAAATCTTATGGTAGATTATGATGATGTGCTTGTATTTCCACCCTGATCATCCACTTAATCAGAAGGTTGGGGTACACTAACTGGCCCACATCTTGAGTTGTGCAGCTAGTCAGGAGGCAATAGGACAATCCCTGAGATTGATAGGAATACCAAGGATATTGATAGGTAGCTCCAATTGAAGAGTTAGTAGTACAAATGGTTCAATCCTCTCCCCCTTCTCTGTTTACATACCCTTTGTGTTGCAATATGACTTTGTACCTGTTGTTACCAAGGGTAGGGACTGTTTGTCTAATCTCTGAGTCTAGGATAGCTTTGTGATTTGCTTTGGCCAATGATGCTGCTGCCTTTATTAAGCTCTGGAACTACCATGGGACTAAGCAAATATGTAGGCTGCTGGAGGACAAAAATGCACATATATTGCCATCAAAGCCATCTAGACCAGCCACAGCCCAGTGAACCCTCTAATAACTGCTAATGCATGAATGACCCAGCTGAGATTAATCAACATCACTCATCTAGACTAATTGAGCCCACCCAGATCAGCAGACTGAGCAATAGCAAACCTTGAAGGGCTTAAGCTAATAAGTTTTGGATTGGTTCCTTTCACACACACACAAAAAGGGTGTTGTATAAATAAAGCACATTTACCTTACGAGCTTATATCTAAGATCCAATCTATATTATCTATATTATCTCCTTATGTCATACTCTGTACATTGTCTCCTCAGTCTTTAAGCTAATCAGAACCAACCTGGAACATAAATAGTAGAAAATAAGGAAGAAAAGATAAACTAAGTGGTGAATGACAAAGGAAGTACTAAATAATTTAAGAAATATTTACCAAGCATTTACTCAGTGCTGTGCCCTGTGCAATCCTAGGGTTATGATATTGAAGATAATGGATCAAGTAGGTGCTTTCCATGAGACTTATTAATTTTAATGTCATGAAATTTATAAGACAATGAACATATTAAAACATAAATAAAATGGAATACCTCCATGCTGTGATTAAAAATAAAGCAGAAAAAAAGGATCTAGGAGTAGTTTACAGAGGGCAGTCAAAAAAGGCATCGCAATATTATATTTGAGCAGAGATCTGAAATACATGAGGGAATGGGTGAAGTTGATAACTCTAGGAAGAATATTCCAGACAGAAGAAACAGCAATGCAAAACTCTAAGGTAAGAGTATATTTGTATCATTTGAGGAATACTAAAGAGCCAGATGACTAAAGCCAGTAAGTAAATGGAATAAAGATAGAAAATGATTTAAATGGTGTGGCAAGGAGGAAAGGCAATAAGATGGAAGACTATAAACATCTCTTTACCAGCCACTCATGTTAACACATGGAAGAGAGAATTCCAGATACCTCCGGCTAGGGGATCCTGCTCAGAAACACCACTCTGGGGGCACAGTGAGGCAGTAGGGGACTCTAGGAGCCAATGATGCCTTCAGGAGCTGAGGAAGATCAGCATAGAAGGCAAGTTCCTAAGTATAGGCAGAGACCAGACAGTACTCCAACAGAGAACTAGAGATAGGAAAGGGCTTTCCTGCAGTTTTTTATTCTTGGACTGAGCTACTCATTGGAGCTGCCTTTGAAGGATTTAAGGGAGCAAGTAAACTTGAGCAGCATCTGGGGGCCAGAATTGGATCATTGAGTAGCTTGACTATTAGCAGGTCATCCCCACTGTGGGAGGACCACCTGAGAGGAACAGTCTTCAGGTTCCTAGGACATGACCTGGCATACCTGCTGAGATTATGCAAGAATCCTGAGAGTGAGTTGAAAGACTCCTGCACCACCCACCAGGAAAGCCATATTGTGACCAGGGGACACTGTTTAGAAAATCAAGGCATGCCTCCTAAGAAACATAGACAGAGCTTCAGGATCCCAATCTGTTGGGACTAAATGTCAGTGAAATGACAGCAAATAAATCAGGAAAACAAAACTGACTCTGCTCAGAAACTAGATAGTGGTTTCTGGCCTTGATTTTATACAGCAAAATCAGTGCATGT
Organism: Galagoides demidoff; assembly: GCA_963574575.1. Classification (NCBI taxonomy): domain Eukaryota; kingdom Metazoa; phylum Chordata; class Mammalia; order Primates; family Galagidae; genus Galagoides; species Galagoides demidoff. Next base: position 12,853 of record CAUYQV010072230.1, on the reverse strand, counting down.
TCTCTGTCTCCTAACACCACAGCACCACATGATATCCAGATAATATATTGTAATATACATTTTTTTCATTTTTATCTTATTTTCCCAATTTTTTACCTTATATTTTTGTTGTTTGTTTGTTTGTTTTGTTGTTGTTTAGTTTGGTTGTATTTTTATTTTTTGATTTTTACTTTCTTCAACTGTAAGGGCTCTTCCATTTCTCCTATGGTTTATCAGCCCCTTTTATTCTTTCTTTCTTTTTTATTTCTCTCCTTTTATCTCTCTTTTGGTAGAAATTTTTCTACTTTTCTTATATTTCCCACATTAAACAACAACTAAGTTTTTTTTTTTTTTACTTTTTTCTAAAATCTTATATAATTTTATTTTTAATGTTTTTTATCCATTTCTGTATATTTTTTCTCTAATCTGCTTTGTAATATTTCATTTTGTATTCTACTTATGGAGCAAACACTCACTCTGAGCCTTGGGCTTGGGTGTCATGGCAATGGTCTGGCTAAAGGAGGTCTTGAGCTCATAATCTAGGGTGTCCTTGTAGTTTTGACCTTTGGAAAGAGAGTATAGGTAGGTCTCTACTGAGACATTCTGCTGATTCTGTTTTATTTGGTGAAGGTAAGGTCTTGTTTTGCCCAGGCAAAGAGCTCCTAACCTCTTAGGACCCATCAAACCAGGGCCTCCAGAGTCATGGAATGGTAGCTGTGAGCCAAAGCACCCTGCTTAACATCACTATTTCTCCTATCTCTCTCTCTCTCTTTCTGTCCTTCTTCTCTCCTTTTTCTTCTTCTTATCATTACCCTGTTTTTTTCCCTTTATATTTTCTTTCTCCCTTCTCACTCTTTACCCTTCTCTTGTTTTTGGCCTTATAGCAAAAGGACACCTAAGCAAGAGACAATGTAATTTACAGTGAAGGAGGTATTGAGGTGAAAAAATAGGATAAGAAAGTAAAAAAGAATAAAACATACATGAAAAGGAACCAACAGAAAAATTCTGGCAACATGAAAAACTAGAATAGAGCAATCCCCCCTCCCAAGGGATCATGAGGTAGCTACCACAGAGCATTCTATCTGTAAATAAATAAAGGAAATGACATAAAGGAAATTTAAAATAAGGATGGAAAATATAATGAAGGTAATTGATGAGAGAATGGAAAATAATTAAAACAAAATCCCAAAACAGAATCAAATAGTGGATGAAAAATATAAATAACATAGAAAGAATATAGTGGAGCTTAAAGTATTGCAGTTGCCAATAAGGAAACTTAAAGATTCAGTATAAAGTATTAACAATAGATTAGATCATGGAGGAGAACATCTCAGAACTAGAGGATAAAGCCCTTGAGCTATCCAGGCCATTAAAAGGGTTAAAAAGAAGAGAGAGAGAGAGAGAGAGAGAAATACACTCAGATAATTATGGGATTTAATGAAATAGTCAAACATACAAATGCAGGTATCCCTGAAGGGGAAGAATATCCCAAAGGAATAGATGCCCTATTGGAAGATATCATAAATGAAAATTTTCCAAGTATTATCAAAGATTCCAACACACTCCCATTAGAGGAAAATTGAACACTGGTGGTCTCCAACACAAACAGAACATCTCTAACGCACATTGTAATAAACTTGTCCAAAGTCAAGCCAAAACAGAAAATTCTGCAAGCAGCCAGGAGCAAGTGCCAACTGACCTACAGGGGAGATCCATCAGGGTACAACAGCCTTCTTGGCTAAAACTTTCCAACCCAAGGAGGTCATCCATCTTTAACTTTTTAAACAAAATCTTTTCAGCCCAGAATTATGTGTCCTGCTAAACTAGGCTTCCAAATTGATGAAGAAATAAAATCTTTTATTGATATGCAAACATTGAGGGAAGTCATCACAACAAAACTAGGTAAACAGGAAATAATTAGACCTATTCTCAAAACTGAACATCACAATGGACCACCAGCAAAGTAAACACCCAGAAACTAAAGGAAAAAATCCAGCTTCCACAATGGTGCAAAGGATAAAACTAAGCAATGCAGTTTAACAAAATAAGATGAATAGAACCCAACCACACTTAACAATTATCTCAATAAATGTGAATAAATGTCTTGAATTCCCCACTGAAGAAGCACAGAGTGGCCAGCTGGATAAAAAAGCAGTAGCCATTTATCTGCACCCTTTAGGAAACACACCTAACCTTGAAGTACAAAACAAGACTCAGTGTGAAGTGCAGGAAAACTATATTTCAGGCAAATGGAAATCATAAGAAAAGAGGAGTTGCAACCTAATTTTCAGATATTTAAAGCAACTAAAGTTAATAAAGGATGGTCACTTCATCTGGTCAAGGGAACAATAAAACAAGAAGATATTTCAATTCTAAATATTGATATATCCAACTTAAATGCTCCCAGACCTATAAAACATACCTTAATTTGAGCAATATTACACCTTATGACATCTTAATAGCTGGGGACTTTAACACCCCTCCAGTAGAAATGGACAGTTCCTACAAACACTGAACAAACATAAAAGGGACTTGAAGACAACCCTAGAACAACTGGCATTAATAGACATATATAGAACACACCATCCCAAAACTATGGAGTATACGTTCTTCTTGCTAGCCCATGGAACATACTCCAAAATAGATAATACTCTAGGATACAAATAAATCCTTAAACAAAATTAATTGAATTGAAATTATGTCTTGTATCATCTCAGACCACGAGGTAATAAAGTTGGAACTCACCTACAACAGAAATTTCCATCCCCACAACAGCATGGAAATTAAACAACCTTATGCTGAATAACAGTGAGATCAATGAAGAGATAAAGCAGGAAATTATTAAATTCCTTGAACATAGCAACAATGAATCTATAAGCTTCAGCAGTCCTAAGAGGGAAATTTATCACATTAAATAACTACATCAAAAAATAAATAAATAAATAAAAACAGAAAGCGAGCACATCAACAACATAATGAGGCATCTTACAGAAATGGAAAAGGAAGAACAATCTAATTCCAAACCTAGCAGAATAAAAGAAATAACCACAATTAAATCATAAATAAATTAAATAGGTTTTTTGAATGGAATCATTTAGAAAATTAATGAAAAAAGTTGATTCTTCAAAAAGATAAATAAAATCAATAAATCTTTGGCTTGATTAGAAACAGAAAAGTAAAATCTCTAATAACCTCAGTCAGAAATAAAAGGGGGAAATAATAAGAGATAACATACAGACAAAAGAAATTATCTGTGACTACTACAAGAATACTATGCCCAGAAATTTCATAATGTGAAGGAAATGGACCGATACTTAGAATTACACCATCTCCCTAAACTTAAGCATGAAGAAATAGATCTCTAGAATGGACCAGTATTATTACTGAGTGGAAGAAACAGTAAAAAAGCTTCCAACAACAAAATAAAAAACCTAGACCAGATAGCTTTAAGGCAGAATTCTATCAGACCCTTAACAATAAGCTTGTACCTATACTGCAGAAAGTACTACAAGACATTGAGAAGAAAGGAAACTTCCCCCAATACACTCAATAAAATAAACATCACTGTAACACCAAAACCAGAAAAGGATACAACTTAAAAGGAGAACTACAGACAAATTTCACTAATACTCATTAGTGAAATTAGTAAATAATAAAATCTTAGCCAATAGATGCAGCTATACATTAAATAAATTATACATCACAATCGAGTAGGCTTTATCCAGGGATCCAAGAATGGTTTAACATACACAACTCCATAAATATAATTCACCATATCAATAGAAGCAAAAACAAAGACCATACGATCCTCTCAATAGATGAAGAAATAGCATTCAATAAGATTCAGCATCCTTTTCTAACAAGAATGCTTAAGACCATAAGCATAGGTGGCACATTTTTTAAGCTGATCGACACCATCTACAACACACCCACAGCTAATATCATACTGAATATGGAGTAAAACTGAAATCTTTTCTACTGAGAAGTGTAACCAGAAAAGGATGTCCACTATCACCACTACTATTCAACGTAGTGCTGGAAGTTCCAGCCAATGCAATCAGACTAGAAAATATAAAGGGTATCAAAATGGGTGCAGAGGAGGTCAAACTCTCACTCTTTGCTGATGATATTCTCTTACACTTAAAGAGCTCCAGAGACTCAACCCCTAGACTCTTGGAAGTGTTCAAGAAATACAGTAATATCTCAAGGTATAAAATAAAAAAATCCACAAATCAATAGCCTTGGTATATACCAATAACAGCCAAGTTGAGAAGGAAATCAATGGCACAATTCCTTTTATAATAGCTTCAAAGAAAAAGAAATATGTAGGAATATACCTAACAAAAGAGGTGAAGGATCTCAACAAAGAGAATTATAAAACCCTAAGTAAAGAAATACCAGAAGACATTAACAAATGGAATAACATAACATGCCCATGGCTAGGAAGAATCAACATTCTTAAAATGTCTATTATACCCAAAGTAATCTACAAATTCAGTAAAATCCCCATTAAAATACCAACATAATAATTTGAAGAACTGGAAAAAATAATCTCTTCATTTCATATGGAATCAGAAGAAAACCTGTATACCCAAGGCAATTTTCAGTAATATAAACAGAGCAAGCAGCATCACTCTACCAGACTTTAGGTTACATTACAAGTACACAGTGATCAACAGCATGGTATTGGGACAAAAATAGAGACTTAGACATATGGTATGCAATAGAAAACCAAGAGATGAAACTAATCTCTACTGGCCATCTGATCTTTGATAAACCCAACAAAAGCATATGCTGGAGAAAAGAATCCCTATTTGATAAATAGTACTGAGAGAACCAGATAATCACATGTAAAAGACTGAAACTAGACCCATATCTTTCACCCCTTAGAAATACTGATTCAAGATGGATAAAATATTTAATTCTAAGCCATGAAATGATAAAATTTCTAGAAGAAAGTGTGGGAAAACTTTTCGTGATATCAGACTGGGGAAAGATTTTATGAAGAAGACTTCTGTGGCAATTGCAACAACAACAAAAAAAAACCAAATAGGACTTAATTAAAATAAAAACTTCTGCACAGCTAAGGATGAAACAATTAAAGCAAATAGATAACTTTCAAAATGGGAAAAGATATTTGCAGGATATGAATCTGACAAAGGGTTGATAACTAAGTCTACAGAGAATGCAAATTAATCAACAAAAATATATCAAACCATCTCTTCTATCACTGGGCAAGAGATATGAACAGAGCCTACTCTGAGGAAGACAGATGAATGCCTAACAAACATATCAAAAAAAATGCTCATTGTCCCTGATTATCAGAAAAATTAAAATCAAAACTAGCCTGAGAAATCATCTAATCCCAGTAAGATTAGCCCATATCACAAAGCTGCAGATGTTGGCATGGATGTGGTGAGAAGTTTTACACTGTTGGTGGAACTTCAAACTAATATAGCCTCTTTGGGAAGAAGTTGGAAGAATCTTTATAGAACTCGAGTTAGACCTTGTATTTGATCCTGCAATCCCATTGCTAGGCATGTGCCCAAAAGAAAAATATAATTTTATCATATAGATATTTGCATTAGATTATTGGAGTTCAACTTATAATTTCCAAGATGTAGAAATAGCCTAAATGCCTACCAATCCAGGAATGGATTAACAAGTTGTGGTATATGTATACCATGGAGTACTATTCAGTCATAAAAAAGATGAAGACTTTACATCTTTTGTATTAACCTGGATGGAGTTAAAGCACATTCTTCTTATCAAAGTATCACAAGAATGGAAAAGCAAGTATCCAATGTACTCAATAATAATATGAATCCAGTAGATGAATGAACATATGCTCACATAAGAGAAAAACTCAATTCAATTCAAATTGGGGGAAAGAGTTGGAGGGAGATGGGAGCAGGGAGGAGGGAGGGGGATTGGTGTTCTTCCACTTAATGGGCACAATGTAAGGGTATATGGGACACCTCTTTGGTGTAGGACACAGCTACAAGAGGGATTCTACCTAACAAATACAAATACTGTAAGCTAGTTGTTTGTACATTTACATTAACCTGAAAGAAATTAAATAAGATAAAATAAAATATAAAATAAAATAGATATGGCAAGAAGTTGGGGGCATACAGGGCCTACATAATGACTTTATATGTCATCATAAGGAATTTGGAAGGAGAAATAGAATTAAAAAAAGTATTCAGTTACTGTAAGTTAAGGAATGGTTTTCCATTATTGATTACAACTGTTCCTGAAAGAAATTAAAATGTTTTTTCAATTGCTTTATATCATAGAATAATTTTATAATTACCCATAATGCATAGAAATTATGAAAAAATGATACTCATTAAAATTCATTTTTTATATCTATTTAATAGAACAATCTTATTGCCCAAGACATGTAACTCTCTAAAATGGTTAATAAAAGTTTTCAAAATTCAGCATTAGAGGAAAAAATTATATCTTGTGGCTAAAAAAATTATTTATTAACATTAAAAATAGATGTAAACAAAGCAAGAGGCTCTTGAGACGAGCTGCCATCAATAATTTTGAATCTTTTTTATTTCTTTTTTCCTTCCTTCCTTCTTCCTTTTCCCCCCTCTTTTTGAAAAAATAAATGATCCCAGGAGTAAGACGAAGTAATAAATAATAGATGAATTTTGCAAGGTATATAATTTAACTGTGTGAAACACAATTATTATCATGATACAAAGTGAACCCAGGTTGGTAGAATGGAATGTTAAAAAAAGAGAGAGAGAGAGAGAGAAAGAAAGAAATGGTTTTTCTACTAGAGCATCAGTGTAAATAATAACTTGAAACATAATGTATAGACTGGCCATGGGGAAATTTGCAATGAGTAAGAAGAATACAGAGAGTCATTTCTTGATATCATTTTCTGAAAATGATATGTTACTTGTAGTCTTATTCAACATCTTCTCAAATATAACTCTTGAGATCTTCCAGAGAGATCTAATCCTCCTAAAGTCATCTCCACACTTTATGAACTGCCAAAATAGAGATTAGTCAGGAATTATAAAGAAGATAACTTTAACACTAACTAGAATATCTTACGTTATCTTAAGAATAACCTTAAGAGACTGTATTTTCCGGTTTCATCCAATCATATCCCTCATATCCTCATTTAATGCAATGAGTTTATCATGTACAGCGATTAAATATTATGTTTTAATTTTGTAATAGGCATCAATGTCCTTACTTAAAAAAAATTAAAAAGAGTACTGGTAGGAACTTTGCAACAACTTACCTCTGAATCTTAACCATTTCTCCTCCTAAAAAATGTAAAAGAGGGAGGAAAAAAAACTCATTTTCATACAAATTACAATACATAAAACCTTTTTTTTTTTTTTGTTTAAAGTCTTACCAAAAGTTGCAAACAGTAAAAAAATGTAGTAAGTTCTGTAAGAAGGTGCACAGGAGGCAAGCTGCAGATTTGGAAACACTGAGAAAACTTCAGCAATAGTGAATCTCAGACACCATTAAAAGAACACTTCCAAAAGGTGAGTGCCCCAACATTAGTAAGAACATCTATAAGCAGGCCAGGTATTTTTTTTAAGGAAACAGGAGTAAAAAGAGAGAAGGTGGTCATGGGAGAATTTGTGCATGTTTGCATTTTATAGAAAAGTATGAATGAAAATGAATTACTAGTTAAATCATTTTCAATCACTTAGAAAATGCATTTACTGTGAGGAACAAGGCTTCTAGACTAGCTTTGAAATATTTTAGAGGCGTTTTTTTGGATGACTTCCTGGTGAATGGGAAGTGATTCTTAGGAAAATTAAAACAGGAAGGCGAAAGATAAAGAAAAAGAACTTGTTGACAGATGGCTAATTAGATCAGATCCATTTTCAAATGTGACAATTACCCCTTTGACCAAACTTGCTATTAAATGATTGTTTATAACCAACCACTTGTCTTTAAAGTAACAGAATAAAAATATTTTATAAAACTGCAAACCCAGAATGGTTCCATATGAGTGGGCACATAAAATTGGAAGAATAAATTATGTCTTCTGGGTGATAATCAAGCATACAATCATAAATTACTTCCTTGGGACTTTTGATATCTTCTAATTAAAAAAAAAATCAGAAGGTAGTTTTATTTTAAAAGGTTTCAAACTGTTAAAAAATGTTTATCTAATTCAATATTTTTTCTATCCAAACCGATTTGTAAATATAGCAAATAAAGTACTAAAAATTGTATATTCACATTGTTTCATCATGGTGCCTCCATAAATGAAACTAGAGAACAGCACATAAGATATTCATGTTCTTTCTGTCACTTAAGTAGTTAAAACATCAAGGATAAAATTCTTTAATACTTTGGTAGAATAAGATACCATAATGACCTAATGTTTGAAATATACCTCTCTTTTAAAAATCTATCTTCTAACAATGATTTTGTAATGCTTCAAAATGCATTCAATTTATTAATTTAAAACAGAGCATGCACAATTTACAGTTGCCAAAATGTGGAAACAGCCTAAATGCTAACCAACCCAGGAGTGGATTAATGATCTATGGGATATGTGTACCATGGAATACTATTCAACCATTAAAAGAGTTGGAGAATTTACATCTTTTGTTTTAACCTAGATTGAGTTGGAACACATTCTTCCTAGTAAAGCATCACAATAATGAAGAAGCAAGAATCCAATGTGCTCAATTCTAAGTTGAAGGCAGTAGTTGATCTAATACAAGGTAGGGGGTAGGGGAATAAGGGAGCAGGGAGAAGGGAAGAGGGAGGGAATGGGGGGTTCACAGTGTATGGCACACCTCTTAGGGGTGGGACACAATTATAAGAGGGACTTTACCTAATAAAATAATTCTTTGTACCCTCAATGAATCTCAAACAATAAAAAAACAGAGCATGCAATTTCTAAACAATGAATTATGAGATTCCACATTTTTTAATCTTTTTTTTTTTACCCATAGTTGAGTTAATCTAAGCATGCTATCTTCTCTTTTCCTCTTTAATTTTTCTCCTTCAGAATCATACAGTAGTTTATAGTAGCTAATAATAAAGTTGTTTGAAGGGGAAGATAGTTTAACACATTATTTCTGACATGGGGTCAAGAAGCTCAGATAATTTTTGAGTTTCCTAAAGATACACTTGTGAAATTCTTAATGAAAACTAATCTGTGTTATGAAAGTTGAAGAGAGGGATTGTTTCATTCTACATGTAGTATTAAAAGTGATTCACTAACCCACTGTCCTTATGACTGTCATTATCATTTATATAGATTTATTTTATTGAAGAATATAAGTAAGAATATAGTCCTTTTCACAGTAAATGGAAGTTAAAAAAAATCAAGAAATCAAGAATTCTTCATTTCTTTTTAAATATAAGGAATGGTTTCTCAACTTCGGAACTATGAACATTTTTGGTCCACATAATTCTTTGTTATTGGAGCAGGGTCAGGGTAGCAGTCCCGCCCTGCACATTATAGTAAGCTCAGCTACATACCTGTTCTCTATCTATTGAGGCCCAAACTCTCTCAGTCATAACAATCAAGAATATTTTCAGACATTGCCAAAATTCCCTTGAGAGCAGAGTCACCTCCATTTGAATACTACAATATGTAGTATAAAAAAGTGATTATAATCTAACTGTGTTTGATGTTGCAGGTTATGGAGACTGACAGAGCTAAGGGATGGGATGTATCAGCTAATGAATTTTGTATTTCATTGAAGTGTTAGTCTTGTTCATACTTTTGATACTGGTAATTTTATCGTTGTAACATCAATAGTTAACTGCTTTTACTCTTATAGGGAAAAGCTAGCTTTTGCTAAGTGTGTAAGAAGAGGTTGTTATCCAGTGAGAATGTGTTGAAATGATATTTGGTCTGTTAACACATTTTTATATTCATGGAGAATCAGAGATACACAAGAAGTTGTAGTCATCTTCTTTCTGAAAACTCTCTTAGAAAGCCTTCTCAACAAGGCAATCCTAGACACTCCAGAAAAATAAGGTCACCAAAGGTCTCTGTTTTCTTGTGATAGGTGCTTGTTTATGCCTGTTATCTTTGCATAATTATTAACAGCAATTCTTTTTACTTTCAAAAGTGTCTTAGATTGGATATGGTCTTCCTAAAAAATATAACCCTTTCTTCATCTTTGACTATTGCTTCGCCCTATTAATAGTCCCTGGCCTTGCATTTCTAATTATTCCAAAAGTACCTAATGAAACACATTGTAGGTGGGCAGATAGCATAGTTTGGTATTTGAAAGCATGAACTCCAAGGTCAGAAAATTAAATTTCAAATTCTAAATCCATCACTTATTAGCTATGGTATTTTGAGTTTCAGTTTTCTTATTCTTAAAATGGGGTGAATAACAGCAGTTAGTTAATCGTAAGACAGCATACATATAGTACTTAGAACATTCCTGGGTGAGATACAATCTTTGTTGGTTCCTTTGTTGGTTTCCTAGGCCCTTTTCCATATTTCACATATTGAAAGAAAGGTACAAGAAACTCTACCTGTTTTTCCTTATAATTTGAAATTGTGGCATCACTGTACTAATATACAGTTCAGGTATTTTCCATCTGCTATATCAATACAAATTGAATCATATTGCACTAGATCATTTATAAACTGTTTCAATCTGCTTAATTTTACTTGTGTTTATATAGTTTTCACTACTACATGTTTAGAGGATGATGATAATTAATTTTTATTCTTTCTGGAGAATTATATTTAATATTTACCTGGTCAGGAGTTGGGAAGATAAGTGTGGGTAGATTTCTAAGATAGCCTGAATGATCCCCACTTCCTGATAGTCACATCTATTTGTAATCCCTTCCTTCCCTTTGAATACTGGGAGGGACTTGCTTCTATTTTGTAAAATATGACAAAGGTGATGGAATATCACTTCTGTGATTGGGTTTTCATAGATTGTAATTTTCATGTTATTGGCAGCATCTCTGCCTTGCTTTTTTTGGTTATACACTTCTATGAAGCCAACTGCCATGTTTGAAAGAATTGTGTGATGAGGAGCTAAGGACATCAGTCCAAAACCCCAAAGAACTGAATACCGCCCCCAACCAGATGAACTTAGAGGAGGATCCTTTTCCCATCTGTTTTTACCATGAACAAAGACAGAGAAACTTTTGATGGTAATCCATGAGAAATTCTAAAACAGAGGACCCAACTAATCAATTCCCAGATTCCTGACCCATGCAACTGTGAGATAATAAATGTGTGATGTTTTATGCAAAGATTTTTTATAAGATAATAATAAACAATAGATGACTAATATAAAAATGGAGACCTGGCTATGTATGCTCATGAGCTTTTCTTGCTTAAAAATACATTGAATAAAAAATAATTATGTTATTTCTCCATATTTCTTTCATTGACATCATCATATCCTTCATCATTCATGTAAATCTCTGTATAGAACTTTCTAAAACTTTTTGGGTTGAAAGTGAATGGAAAATGAAACAGTATAAATTAGACTACTTGTTCATTTGTTAGCTTGAATGTGTTTGGTTGGTCAGTAGGCTTTGAGATAGGAGATTGCTATGGTCCAAATGCTGTTGTTTCCTCAAAATTCATATGCTAAAACCCTAGCCCCCAAGGTGATGGTATTAAACGGTGGGGAATTTGGGCAGTGACTGTGTCATGTAGAAGGGATTAATGTCTTTATAAAGGAGATCGTATCATCCTACTTGGGAGGTTGAGGTGGAGGGATTGCTTAAGCCCAAAGTTCAAGTCCAGCCTGGGCAACACAGAGAAGCCCCATTTCTAATAACAAAAATATTACAAGCTGCCTTAGGGAGCTTCTTGTCCTTCCCCCATGGGAGGCCATGGCAATAAGCCACTGTGTATGAGCAAGAAACAGGGCTTCACCAGACACTGATATGGGGATTCTCATCCTCTAGAAATGGGAAAAATACAATTGTACTGTTTATGAGCTACCCAGTGGATAGTATTTTATTATAGCATTCTAGATTGACTGAGACAGTGATCCTTTAGAGCATGAATAGCACAGGGAGAAGAAGAGGTAGAGGACGATGGAGGTATATGAGAGACACGTGAAGGAGAAGGTCTGGAGAAAGTCTGCCAGGGTACCGCCAGAAGATCCACGAGACAGGGTTCATATTTCACAGAGAGAACACACTTTATCCCTCACATTTTAGAAAGCAAGAAAGGAGGGATAATTACTCAAGTATACTGATAAACTTGCTAAAGGACCAAAACAGGGAATTCTGAGTCAGGGGAAAATAACTTAAATGTAATAATAGATAACTGATGAGCTATATAGAATGTAATTAAATAGGAAGTGGTCTCACTTCTTCTATTTTGCTTTGAGACAACACAAATTTACCACTCTTGGGACTGTCTTCTACTTTCCATGTTGTAAACATTTTTAACATGGGAAGAAATACAAGAAAATGTGCATTTTTAATCTACTGTCAGAAATGATTAAGTACTCAGATGGATTCCGTACTGAATCTGCAGCTGGAGAGAAAGCTAAAATTGAATGTGTACCTTTGAAGAACTACTCATGTTTTAACTGAGCCGTAAACATAGCTATTGATATTTATTCATGTTACTCTCAATTCATGTTACCTAGTTATAAAGAATCAGCTTTCCTAACCTTTGATCACAGAGGATACTGAAGAATACCTTCTCGGATACGAACTCAAGAGGATTTTATCCTCATCTATTTCCATGAGGCTGCTGGCTTTCTGCCCAGATATGCTGAAATGTGGGTCAGCTGGTGAAATGATCATGTTCTTGTCTCCACAAGGAGCAAATGATGCCCTTTTGCTATGTATAGACTCCCAGGGCACATTTAAATCCATCCTAGTTGGAAAGAGACAACTGGAAATAGAAAGGTTCATG
>CAUYQV010072229.1:0-27857 GCA_963574575.1 Galagoides demidoff | reverse complement strand
AACTGGAAAATGTCCTTCTTAGCAAAGTATCTCAGGAATGGAAGAAAAAGTATCCAATGTACACAGCCCTTTTATGAAACTAATCTATAGCTCTCAAACGAAAGATACAACTTAATTCTAGTCCAATATGGGGAGGGGGTGGGGAAGGGGAGGGGAGAAGGGCGGTTGGGTGATGGGAGGGTGACCGGAAAGATCACCTATATATTTGTCTAACAAGGGTACAAATGAACTTTTCTAGAACTAGAATATAAATGTTTTGATACAATGACTAAGCAAATGACATCAAATCTATGTTAACCAGCTTGATGAAAGTATTTCAAATTGTATATGAAAACAGTACAATGTACCCCATATAAAAAATAAATAAATAAATAAATACTAGGGGAAAAAAAAGATAATTCAATGAACAAGGAGCAGTCTTTAACAAACAGTGCTAGAATAATTTGAAAGCCACAGTGCAAAAATACAAATTTAGACCTTTACTTAATACTATACCCAAAGATCAACTCAAAAGAGACCTAAATATAAGAGTTAAAACCAGGGCTCCTCAAACTTTTTAAACAGAGGGTCAGTTCACTGTCCCTCAGTCCATTGGAGGACCGGACTGCGGGCCCCAGGACGGGGCGAGTAGGCTACTAAGCAGGATAGGCAACTATGGCAAAAACACCCTGTGAGCCGGATAAAAACACCCTGCATGTGGCCCATAGGCTGTAGTTTGAGGACACCTGGTTAAAACTATAAAATGCCTAGAAAAACACAAGATCAAAATCTGGTTATACTGGGTTAGACACAAATTTCTGCGATATGTCATCAAAGACTTAAACCATAAAAGAAAAATTGACAAATAGGGTTTCACCAAAACTTAACTTTTTTCAGTTCAAAAGATATCATTAGCAGTATGAGAGCGTAAACACAATGATTGGACAAAATATTAGTATATCCTATATCTGATAAGGGACTTCTATCCAGGATACATATTTTTGTTTATTTATTTATTATTTTTAAGACAGAGTCTCACTCTGTTCCCCCAGGCTAGAGAGCCATGGTATCATAGCTCACAGCAACCTCAAACTCCTGGGCTCAAAGGATCCTCTTGCCTCAGCCTCCCAAGGAGCTGGCACTACAGGTGCTCACCACAACCCCAGCCAATTTTTCTATTTTTGGTAGAGATGGGATCTCACTCTTGCTCAAGCTGCTCTCAAACTCCTGAGCTCAAGTAATCTACACACATTGGCCTCCCAGAGTGCTAGGATTATAGGTGTGAGCCAATGCACCCAGCTGACAACCTAATTTTTTAAAGGGCAGAAAGGGTATACACAAATTTTCATGACAGTTTTCTTCATAACACCCCAAACCTGGAAACAACCCAGATGTCTTTTGGTTGGTGAATAGTTAAATGAACTTTGGTACCTCTGTAATGTGAGATACTACATAGCAATAAAAAGGAATGAAAGACTTTTATATACACAATAACTAAGATCAGAGGTTCTCAATCTGTGGGTCACAACCCCTTTGGACTGTATTAAAGGTTCGCAGCATTAGGAAGGTTGAGAACCACTGACTTAGATGATTCTCAGTATAAGTATGCTGAATAAAAAAAGCCAATCTCCAAAAGTTACATATAGTATGATACAATTTATAATACATAACATTCTTGAAATGACAACAATCACAGAGGGTAAACAGCTTAATGATTGCCAGAGGATAGGGAGGAAGGTGGGAATGGTTATAAAAGTGGAACGGGAGGAATAAACAGTTATGTAATTGTTCTGTATCTTCTTGTGCTGGTTACAAGAACCTGTATCTGTGATAAAATTGCACAGAACTAAATGTACACAGACAAATATTTCATGTATGATGGGAAATGTGAATAAGGTGGATTGTATCAATGTCAGTTTTGTAGTTATGATGGTGTATGTACTATAGTTCTGTATGATGTTTCTATTGGGGGACACTAAACAACGGGTAAGTGGGATCTCTCTGTATTATTTTTTATAATTACACATTAATCTATAATTATCTCAAAAAGCTGAATTTTAAAATGGGGTAAAGATTTGAGTAGTCATCTCATCAAAGAAGCTATACAAATCAACAACAGATACATTGAAAATATGTTCAACATCACTAGTCATTAGAGAAATGCAAAGTAAAAGTACAGGCACTCACACAAGAACAGCTATAGTCAAAAGACAATAACACGTATTGGAGAGGAGATTATCAAAGTAGAACTCTCCTACATTGTCCTTGGGAATATAAACCGATGAACCCACTTGGAAAAGCAGTTTGGTAGTTTTAAGTTCAACACAGTCTTGTCATACAACAAGTATAACATAGAAGTTCATAGCAGTTCCACTCACAGGTATCTATCCAAGGGAAACTAAAACATATGTTCACAGAGAGGCATGTATGTAAATGTTCATAGGAGCGTTTTCATAATATCCCTGAAGCGGAAGTAACCGAAATGTTATCAACTAGTGAATGGATAAACAAAATGTGATATACCACCAACATGGAATACTTTTCAGCCATTAAAAGGAATAAAGAACTGACATATAATACAATATGGATGAACCTCATAAACATTATACTAAATCAAAGAAGCTAGACACAGAAGGCTCCATATCGTATGATTGGAATTATTTGAAATGTCCATTAAAGGAATCTATAGAGATAAAAAGTAGATTAATAGCTATTGAGTTTTGGGGGTTAGAATAGGGAGTGACTGAAAATGGGTAAGAGATTTCTTTGGGGGGATAATGGCAATGTTTTAAATTTAGTTAGTAGTGATAATCACACAACTCTGCATATTTACTAAAATCAATGAATTCTGTGCTTTAACAAACAAATAAAATAAAGCTATCTTTTAAGAGTTACAATCCTTTTCAACTGTTTTAGGTTGAGTCCCACTCAGAGCATAAAACCTTTTACTTCATGCCTCAGTTTCCCATCCATTATTTGGAAGAAGTAATCCTAGGCCCTACTTAGGACATCAGGCAGAATGTCATGTGCCCTGCTTTCTTCTCCATCCACTCCTGGACTTAACTATTCTCAATGCTAAATTATCATTTAGAAACCATGGTTTTTCTCATGTTTACTGATAATGTATAAACAAAATGTGTTTTTCTTGGCTTGCTCAACTCCAAATTCTCCTATAGTTCAGTAAAAAAAAATTACCTTTGGAATCACACATACTTTTTAAGTACAATGTATATAAGAGAAACATATAAGCAGATTTAACTACACTTGTGCACTTAGCCACACCAAGAATGGTACTTCTCTGAATTGCTTTGTCCTTTTTCTTATTATTATTGTTGGGGATTCATTGAGGGTGCACAGAAGCAGGTTACATTGATTGCTTTTGCTTTGTCCTTTTGACATGTGACTAAATATCAGGGGCTTCTTTCCATTTTGGTAGAATTTCCCCCTCCCTTTCCTTCCAGCTCATTCCCCATAGCCATCATTTCTTCACTTTTACCATAGTTCCAATACCTTATTTGCACTCATCATAAAGTCCACTCCTATTCCCTTCCCTTTCGTTCCTTCAAATATCCCTCACTAGCTTAATTTTGGGTGGTGAAAAGGAGAAACCATCATTTAATCAGTAATCAGTAAAATAATTTTCCCACTACATATTGACTTAGTAGACCTTTATAGATAATATATTTGGAAAAAGTTTACTCTCATCTGTGATTTTTTTTCACTCTTTGAAAGTGAGTAACTGCTGTAGAACATGGAATTTGATCTTAAATCTAAGGTATTTCACTCCCATAGTTGATATATGACACATTTTTTTTAACATAGAATAATAGCAAAGATATGTATTTGTTGCCAGAAGGATACTTTGAAATACTTAAAGTTCCATCTCTTATAATTTCTGACTAATTGGATGAAGGTCACCATACCATAAAAAGCTATATTTTGTTGCTTATTGTCATTGCTACAAGTTATTTCTCAAGTTCTGAAAGAATCAAACTTTTGAATAAAATGAAAAAAATTTCACTTTAATACACAAATACCTTGGTAATAATGGTAATTTGATTTGTTACTCTTACAGAATTTCCTCCTCCTTCATATATCCTAAATACTTGGTTTATATTCCTATACTATTACTGTACTGCTCGTCCTAAATTTAACTGTGGCTGTCTGTTTCCCCAGTCTCACTATCTGATTGGCATATAGCTGCACTGCAGCAGAAAGAGCAATGGAGCCATTATTAGAGTACCTGGACTACAACATTTGCTGTGTTACTTAGCTGTGTGACTTCATTTCTTAATGATAGAGATTTTTGTGCTGTTGCTGAATATGAACTAGTTTGGTACATTGTTTGCAAACTCAAAATATGTGACCTCTACAATATCTTAGTGGATGTGGAGAAGACAGAATATTTTAAATGGAAAATTTTGGACAAACATCACCATAGACCTCAATAAATTACTTAAATTTCTTGAGATTCAGTTTTATCATCTACAATAAGGATGCCTACTTCATCGGATTGTTTAAAGATTAACTGAAATATTGTATGTGGAAGAGCCTAGCCCAGCGTCTGGAAAATGGATGATGTTAATCAATGTTTCATTAGGTTGGCATGCTTCTCCTCAAAAAAACAACCCTCCAAAATTAGCAGAGTCCCTGACTTACAAAGTCCTACATAAGTATTACATAGAAGTAAATGAGGTGAAAGCTATGCTGATTAGTTTGATGTAAGCACTCCAAATTGTATTAAAAAATCAACACATTGTACCCCACAAATGCATAAACGTATTCATGATCGATGTGTATATGACTT
Source organism: Galagoides demidoff (assembly GCA_963574575.1). NCBI lineage: Eukaryota > Metazoa > Chordata > Mammalia > Primates > Galagidae > Galagoides > Galagoides demidoff. Next base: position 23,071 of record CAUYQV010072229.1, on the reverse strand, counting down.
AATAAAAGAAAAAGAAATGCTTACCCTGCCTTTTAATGTTGTGGCAAAGTTCTGACACCAAAATCTTTTAAACTGTAATGCTTAACAAATATAAGAGACTGGTGTACCCCATCTCTATTTTGGTAAAGTTCTATCTTGACTTTTATAGAATATGCTTCCTCTCACCCACCTTCATTGGCAGTAATAACACCCAGCATTAATTAAAGAAAATTAAATCACAAGCTATGTCCCCAGGATAAAGCAGCTGATGGGTTCAATATGAAAATCAGCACCCAGACCAGACCTTGGTAATTCTCCGAGTTCACCTCTAACAGCCCCCTCCCCTTGGAGCCGCGCAAGCGTACACAGAATGTGCTTGCTTTCTTCTTTCTTCTCTCTCTCTCTCCCTTCCTCCCTCCCTTCTTCCTCTCCTCTCTCTCTCCCACCCACCTTCTCTCTCTCTCTGTCTCTCCAACTACCCCCCCCCCCGCCGCGCGCCTGTCCACCCTGGTCTGCCCAACACGCAGGCGCGTCTCCTCACATCCCATCCCTACACCCCTCCTCTTCTCTTTCTCTTCATTTCGTTCTCCCTCCGCTTCCAGCACCTCAGCTGGTTCAAACACTTCTTCAAGAGAGTGGCTGCGACCGTGAGGTCACGTGATGAGCATCCTGCTGCCCAACATGGCGGAGTTCGACACCATCTCGGAACTGGAGGAGGAAGAGGAAGAAGAAGTGGCAACGTCGTCGTCGCCGCCGCCGTCGTCGTCCTCGTCGTCGTCTGTATCTGGGCCCGACGATGACGATGATGAGGAGGAGGATGAAGAGGAGGAAGAGGAGGAAGCGCCGCCTCCGCCGCGGGTAGTGAGCGAGGAACATATGCGGAAATATGCCCCCGACCCTGTGTTGGTGCGGGGTGCTGGCCACATCACTGTGTAAGCGAGAAGGGACCATGGGATTTGAAAAGGCTGAGATTTGGCAATAGTGGTGTGAGAAGGTGGTCCAGGGGTCTGTGGAGTAGGGGAGGGCTAACTGAGGCATACAGGCAGGAAAGGATACTTGGTCTAAATGGAGAAACCGAGAGTATATCAATGTAAAAGAAGTGAGGAGAATGAGTACAGGGCATTCAGGGCTTTGGTAGCCAGAGGGATTGCAGTAGGGGTGCACCTACTTTCTTGTATGTATGCTGGCAAGTGAATTGTCTCTAAACTGCAGGATGAACCAGAGGGTTCTTCGCGCCCAAGATTGGTATCTAGTGGAAAACAGCGAGTGCTGTGACATATGACAAGAACTAGGCTTGGCTTCTTCAAAACAGAAACATAGTATATTTTATGAATAATATTATGGAATGTCCGTTCACCCACACATTCATCTATCCATTTTACCTATCTAATCTTTCCGTAAATATCACACCATTAGAGGTTCATGTTGAGAGGCATCTACAGAAAGTAGAAAGAGCAAAGGATTGGGAGTCAAGGTGCTTAGATGCTAGTCCATTTTGTTTCTTATTGGCCCTGTGACCTTGGTCAAGTTGCTTCCCATTTCTGGGCCGTGATTTCTTAATCTTTATAATATACATAGAGTATTTTGTTTCTAAAGTTTCTCGGCTGTGAGATAATTTAAGATACTTCCAGGGAATTTTGTATGCCCAAATACATATTAAATATGCAAACATTAAACGTCCTCCAGGACCTGAGGATGATTTCTTGAAAATTTATCCAGAGTGGCCTTTGAAAAATTGAAATGTGGGTCATACTTGAGAAAATAAAATTGAGAGGGATTTCAAAACATAGTAGTTGTAATGCAAAAGAATACATGATAGTTCTCTAGGCTTTAAAGACTGCTTCCCCATTTTTTTTTTATTTGCTTTGACCATAAATATTTGTAAGTTTGAGCATTGTGTTATGTTCACTCTTCTTAACTGTTAATTTACTGCATTTTAAAAATTGGCCTGTTTTTTACTATCATATCATACTGACTCTGATTTTGATTATGATTCATCAAGCCCCTTTGACTTTCAATTGAGTTCATATTGTATGAAATCATATAACATATACTACATCCCCCATCAAGTTGGCTTTAATTTTTAACATGCTGATATTTTGATTGTAATATACTTTGGTAATCTTTTCATGAAATCTCTTAGCAGAGATTTTGAAATTGTGGAAGGGATTGGGGAGGGGTTTAAGCCTGCTTTTTGATTAAGCAATTTTAAGATAATTTTTCCTGGTCCAATAATTTTGCAGATAGCTGACAATATTCAGATGCCAGCTTACTGTGCTGTTTTACTTCCATTTCTTTCATCACTAGAGAGACAATTTATTACTCTAGTTATTTTTCAGGCACCAAAGCTTACTTTCATGTGGATTATTTCACATGACTCTATTCCAACACTGTACCCCCACATTATTTTCTAAAATTCTGACAGTGGAGAAGGAGCAAGAAAACAGAATTTAAGTTCCCAGAAATTTATTTGTAGTTCTCTTCTGCCCTCCACACAACCACACACCATGATTAAGTACTTAAGAACAAGTTCTTCATGAAAAGCAGAGCACTGAAACTCTTGCCATGTCCAGGCCCTTATTGGTGCAAGTCTCTCCCTAATTCACACTCTGGAATTAGGAATGTGAAGTAGTAATGTTGGTTGTAACCATTGGTATTAATTGACTGGAGCCAAAACCTGAAAAGCAACACACCAGCTCGCTAACCAGTGTATTTAGTTTGGAAACTTGCTTAGTTTTATTGTATTCATTCTCTTATTGAGAAAGTACATTTTATGTTAAATGCCTGGCATTTTGAAAAAAATTCAGTGTTCAGGAGTAAATTTTACTGGATTTGAGAAATAGGTCTTTCTATGGTAGTAAAACTTTCCTTATATCAAGTAAAGCAAAATAACTTATAGTTAATTTTATTCTGAGACATTTGAAATACAAACTTCTGTTTAATTTTTTTTCTGGCATAGTAATGTTAGAGTTGCCTTAAACTATATGCCCTCTCTGAATGAAATATTTCTTAATTCCCTCTTAACCTGAATTTTTTCCATTCTTTGTGCAGTCTTCTATTGTGTAGAAGACTTTGTTTCCTTTCAAAGTTTAAAATTCAAAAGCTATCACCTCAAACTCAGTGTATATTAAGCCCAACATTTTTCCCTTCTTACATTGTCTATGCTTTCCATTTGCCCTATTTCTGACTATGATGCCATCATTTTAATCTCCTAGAATTGAAATATTTGAGACATTTTGACTCTTCCTTCTCCTTGAATTGCCCTATTCTAGTCTATCTTTGGAATTATATCATACCTTTTGAAATGTCTCTTAGATTTTTTATTTTCTCCATTCCTATTAGGCACCACTCTAGTTTGAGTTGCTTTCATCTCCTGTTTGAAATATTGCCACAGTCTGCTGCCTCTCCCTACTCCAATCCATCCTGCATACTTGTGCCAAACTAGTTTTCTTAAAACACAGTTTAATCATGTCACTTTCCTGATGCAAACCTGCAGTGGATCTTAGTTAGGTCTGAGTTTCTGTCCCTTTTTCCTCCTATCTCAGAGTTTAAGGAGTACCTCCAATTAATTCTCCAGTGCTCAGCCCTCCACTGTACCTTCCATACCCTTCTCTTCAGCTGCCTCCCAGATTTTCTCCATCAGGAAGCCTCTGTCTCTCCAATATTACCTCTTTTCTGCCTCTGTCCTAGCTCTGCCTGTAGACATATAATGTACACAGTTATGATCTAACCAAAAAAAAAAAAAAAAAAGAAAAGAAACAAAGACAAAAGCTTTCCTATACCCATGTTCTTTTTAGTTACTATTTAATCTCCCTTCTCTAAATTTTTAAAGAGTAGCTACTTTCACCTTATCTATTTTTTCTTTATATCTCTGTGGTCTAAATTCTGCTACCACAACCACTGAGCTGTCTCCAATTATAATAACCATGACCCTCTTGTTGATAAATCAGTGGACATCTTTCTTTCTTTATCCTCTGGTCCTCTCTGCTACATTTGACACTTATGATGACTCTTTTTATAGAAGCTTCTACTCTGGGGTCACAAACACACAGGCATGTAGAAGCAAGGCAAGTCACAGATAATAGTACAGCATGAGTAGAATATGGGGACTTTGTTGAAATGGAAGGTATATATCTTTTCTAAAAGTGTTCAAATTCTGGTTTTAGAAAGTACATTTTGCTAGTCAAACAAACCTCAGAACTCCTTGGCAACTTCACTCTTCTGGATCTCCTTGTACTTTCGTGGCTGTTCCTTAACTGTCTCCTTCATAGGCTTCTCTTCCTCTTTTGCCCCTTAAATATCAGTGATCTTCAGAATTTTGTTCTGATAATCTTCTTATTCCCTACTGTCCCTAGGTGGCTTCATTTTACAACTCATGGTTTCAATTTCAATATGATGTCTCCCAAATATGGATTTCTGTACCAGACTCTACTGGGGCCCTTATCTAGGCTTCGTTCAGTGATCCACTGTCATCTTAAATTTAATATATTCAAACAGAACTCATCCACCCACTCTCTCTCACACCTCCCATTACTCATCCTTGGTTCTCCTTCCTACTCTTTCAACAGCTAAGCAATCAGGAAATACAGTATTAACAACATATAACCTAAATATTTCTTCTTTTTTTCCCTACCTGATTCAGGTTCCTTTCACTACCCTAATTAGTTGTCTTGCCTTCATCCTTGTTACCCCCACATCCATCCTCTAGCCTGGTGCTAGATTAAGACACCAAAATTGCATATCTAACCAAACCACTTTTCCTGCTTGAAGTTATTTCTATGGTTTTCCCTTTATTCAGGACAGGATCTGAGCTCCGTAACATGGCATATGGGAATGGACCCTGCCTGTCTATCAGCTTAATCTCCTGCCATTTCCCTTATCGCTTATATGTTCCTGTTCAGCTGTTTGTTATCTCATTGCCTCTCCTCAACTGGGGCCTCCATCTAGAATGGGATTCCACCTTCCCTTACCCAGACTCTCCATATATCACCACCTCCTGGAAGTCTTCTCTGCCCCCAATAGAAGCTGCAATGTAAGAACAATTTCTGATTCCCTCTGACTCCTCAGTGCCTAGCACAATGCCTGACATGAACTGAGTTGAATGACTTTCGGTTTACTTTAATAACATTTCATATGCCCACTCAATAAATACTAATTAGGTGACTCTCACCATGGAGAGTACTTGTTTCTGAGCATATGGATACAACAGTATTGCTAGTTCCAGTGATAGGGTTTCTGGCATGGGCTTACCTTTGAAAGCTTTGATAAGCTAGCCCCTATGTGTTAGAGTACCCTTGTTTCTTTGTATTATATTAATATTTTGGGTTTCCTAGTTGTTTTAACAACTGGGAATCTTCTAACATGTGATAAACTATTATATAAATTCTTAAGTAGAATGACCTAACCATATAAATTGTAATTCCAATTCTGAGATGATGGCCATAAGTGGATATTTGGAGATTTTTTTCCAATTAAAAAAAAATGTGGCTAAATTAACTCCCATAGATTTGAGATTATAGAAATACTCATAATGAAACATCTCTTAAAAGTATTAAGTACTTCAGAAATACTATACCTCTGCATGACATAATAGTTATCACTATTTTGTTAATTTGGGGGGGTACATATTTGGATCCAATGTATTGAAATATAGAAAAAATTACATCACATGAGATTTTTTCCTTATTTATTAGACATTACCACATTCTTTACATTACTTAAAATATATATCTGCCTGTAATATTATACCTGCCTAGAAGTTAGCAGAGATGACAGATTATCGATTCTCAGAGACTCATATAAAATTCTTTCATTAAAAAGCTGAAGTTAGCAGATTATAGAATTGAAAAAGATGGCTAAATTTACTAAACAATGCATTTCTGCAAAAGCTTAGCACCACAAATGTTGATACTTCTGAAATTAGGAAACAGAAGGCTTTTTTTATAAACATATGTCTTTGAGGAATTACAGTGATACATTATTAATTTGTGTTTATGCACAGTGAATATTTTATATAGTTTTAGGCCTTGAGACTACTGAAGATATGGTAATTTGCCATTGTATAGTGTGGTAAGACATAATTACTTCTATATGAAAGATTAAAGAGATTTAACTAGAATCTTTAAAAAAAAATCTTTGTATTATATTTATGACATTATGGCATAGCCTTTCCTTTTCCTTGGTATAGAAACTTTATTTGTTTTTATTATTTATTTATTTATTCATTTATTTATTTTTTGCAATTTTTGGATGGGGCTGGGTTTGAACCCATCACCTCCAGTATATAGGGCTGGCACCCTACTCCTTTGAGCCACAGGCCCTGCCCAGTTCAGAAATTTTAGAGTTCAGTCCACAAACTTCAGAATCAGTATTACTACAAGTGTCTAGTTTTCTAGTGAAATAGTGTTTCTTGTTGACAGAATTTTACTATACTATTTTCTTAAACAAATCGAGCAAGTCAACTTTAATTTTTGCAAGACTTGAAAAGGTTGATTTATAGCCACTTTCAAAAAGATGAAAATTATGAGCGATGTAAGGAGGGAGAGAAGAGAGAAGAACAACTAGAGGACCCATCCTTTGCCTTAGTTTACTTCACAGAATTGTTACAAGAAATTCAAAATGTGAGCGTTGAAGCCACTTGATAAAAATAAGCTGGGTCAGCTTCAAACATGCAATAGATTCTATTTTTAATGAAGTCAATAAAATGATAAAAACAATAGTGTGAACAGTTCCCAAGTAAGTGCCTGTTTGTATAATGCTGAAGAGTCCCACATCCTGGCTTACATCTATCACCGATCAGTAATCAGCAGATAAGTTTGTCTATCCTCTGTGGACTCCTAGTTCTCTACTTAATGGTTGTTTATGAAACAGAGCTGAGGTGTTTACTCAGCAGCAACCATTTCAACATTTTCCTAGTAGCTACTGAGTGAAACATTGGGCCTAAGCTTTTTAAAGTTTTTTTAATGTGCTAGATCTCCAAAGGGGAAAGTTAAGGAAAGAAATCCCTGATAGGCAAGAATAGGATTACTACTGCCTATCAGTCAAAATTATGCTAGAGTATGGGACCTAGTTGGCCTTAGTTCATTCTTCTTGGTTTGGAAATATGTAGGTCATAGGGGAGTATTTTAAGAAGTAAAATTATGCTTTTTTATACCATTTCTAATATATTTTTTATATTTTAGAAAAGGTATCCCTTTTATGTCAGAAAAGAAAAGAAATGTGAGCATAACAAGCATTTCTTTAGAACGTGAGCACTTTGCTAAGCTGTGTGAAGAATACAGAGAAAACAAAGTACAGGCCTTGATTTACAGAGCTAACAGGAAAATTGCTTTTAAGATACTGACATAGAAGAGCAAAACAGTAAAAAATAACATTTTATTAACTGTTTAATTGTACAGGACAGATTATAAATGGTAGTGAGTGTTCAGACAAGGGAAGTCCATGAAGGCTTGCACATTCACAGTATTATAGCAGGAGTTGGAACTTAAGCCTTGAAACCTGCTTAGGACTTAAACTAGAGAGAAGAAACAAAAGGAACCACATGAACAAAGAAGCCCGTACGACAGTGGCAATGAAAAGGAAGGAATCATGATGAGAATGATTTTAAAGAAGCAAATAGTAGGACTTAGGGACCACTTGATTATAAGCAACATGCAAAAAAAAAAAAAAGAAGGAAGGTGTGAATATGATACCAAGGTCTAGGTTAAAGGAAGAGAGTAATGTGCCATTGATGAGAATGAAGAATTTGCCAAGGGGAACCTATTTTCAAGAAAAGGTAGCATTTACTTTTAGACATGTTTCACATAAGATATTATTGTTTTCTGGCAAGATATCCAAATGGAAATTTTCATTATACAATTTGAAATGAAGGACTAGAGCATATTTAAAAATATATTACTAGAGAAATTGGTGATCATCAGCATAGACTTGATTATCAAAACCGTCAAATACAGTTGAACTGTTATAGTTCCTTTAGAAAGAAAACAGACTAAAAACTAAATTTTGGAAAAAAGACAAGAGCGTTAGGGAAAAAAATGAAAGAATGGGAGTGGTTAGGAAGGGAGTGATCAACAGCGTCACAGCTGCAAAGTTGAGAGAAAAATTTCTTTCAAGAGGACATTGAATTTGGCAATAAGGAACATGAATTTGTCTTTCTGCATAAATTTACTGAATAAGAAATTATTTTCAGCAAAATAACCTCAAAAATCAGGTTTCAAAATTTCTTAAGAATGGAAGTTATATTAGAGAAATGAAAACATTGGAAAGTTCATTTTCTGATGATAAGTGAAAAGAAAATAGCAAAGCTAAGAATTTTTAAAACAATAAAAACATTTTATACATGTTAAGGGATACATGTCTGTATCCACTACATATTTGATCTAGTAGAGGAATAGCAGATGGTAAAAACTAAAATGGCAGCAGTCTCTAATTGAGGTAGGAACATATTTTTGACATTTCATCTAAAAGGCATTATTTAGAAGGCTGAGCATGGTGGCTCATGCCTTTTGTAATCCTGTCACTCTGGGAGGCTGAGGTGGGTGGACTGCTTGAGCTCAAGAGTTCAAGACCAGCCTGAACTATTTCCTATTTTTTCCTAATAAAAATAGGAAAAACTAGCTGGATGTCATGGTGGGCGCCTATAGTCCTAGCTCCTTGGAAGGCTAAGGCAAGAGGGTCACTTGAGCCCAAGAGTTTGAGGTTGCTATGAGCTAGAATGATGCCATGGCATTCTACCCAGGGCAATATCCTGAGACTCTCTCTCAAAAAAATAAAAGGCATTTAGACAAGAAATGGAAATAGATCTCTACTTTAAAATATGTCATATCTTCAAATGAAAACTGCATCTATTTCTTTGTTGCATAATAAGAATTTACTCTTTGTGTAATAATGAATTAACTATATCTTTTGATTAGTGATAGCTGCCATTTAACTAGCTAAATGATGATTTAAATGAAATATATTTCGTGCACTATTAAATATGTGTCATGTCATTTATTACTGAGTTAGCACATAATTGCAAATATATGTTTAATATTACAGTGTCAATTTTTCAAGCATCATGTGAAAGTTTCCATAAATATTCCTGCACAGGAGTGTCCCATCATGTTTTAAATTAGGCTATACTTTAAGTGTATAGATTTAAAGGGAAAGCGTGTTTGCGTATTTATGTTGTTATGATATGTTGTACGGACCTGAAAAGTACTAATGAATGATTTTCTTAAAGTAATTGCTAATTAATTTTCTGAACTACAGTAGAACTTCTATAAGTTGACCATCCAAAGGACTGTAACAAACTGGTCAACATATAGAGGTGGTCAACATAAGGAACTAGGCCTACTGTACTGATAACATACACGCGGTGCATGTCATGTCTGGTCTATGAAAATTAGCTCAACTTAAGGAGGTGGTCAATGTAGGGAGGTGGTGAACTATGACAGTTCTACTGTATTTTAAAATATATAATTTTTCTATCCAAACATAGAAAAGTATGATAAACATATGGTATAAAAGATAAATGGTACACCTATATAGGGCACTTAACATGAATGAAACTTGTAAGTACTGGAATTTTCTCTGGGTGAGTCAGTAAGTTATGAGTGAATGTGAAGGGCTAAGTTATTACTGTATCTTGCTGTAGACTTTACAAACACTGTACACTTAGCCTATACTAAATTTATTAAAGAATTTTTTTCCTCAATAACAATTTAACCTTAACCTTAGCTTACTGTAACTTTATTGCTTTATAAGCTTTTTAAAAATGTTTTGATTTTTGTAAAACAAAAATACATTGTATAGCTATACAAAAATGCTTCTTCCTATCCTTATTCTATAAACTTTTCTCTATTTTTAAATTTTTTTAACTTTTTTGTTAAAAACTAAGACGCAACTCCTCACATTAGCCTAGGCCTACACAGGATCTGAATCATTGATATCACTGTCTTCCACATCCACATTTTGTCACACTGGCAAGTCTTCAGGGACAATAGTACACATGGAGCTGTCATCTCCTATGATAACAATGACTTCTTCTGGAATAGTTCCTGAGGGACCTGCCTGAAGTTATTTTATAGTTAACTTTTTATATATAGGCAGAAAGAATACACTCTAAAATAAGGATTAAAAAGTATAGTATAGAAAATACACAAGCTAGTAACATAGTTATTTATTATGAATATCAAGTATTATGTACTGTTTTGTACATATGTTTACAACTTTTATTTGACTGGCAGTGAAGTGGGTTTGTTTATGCCAGCATCACCATGAACATGTGAGTAGTGCCTTATGCTATGATATTGCAAGCAATACAATGTCACTAGGTGGTAGAAACTTATGAGCACTATTATAATCTTGGTGGGACTCTTATCATTTATGCATGCATTCTGTCATTGACCAATACATCCGTCATTATGCAGTGCATGACTATATTTATTTAGCACAATGTCAATCCTATGGTAAGTACATAGGTATTGATGACTATTATTGTTACTGTGTGCCTCATGTGGAGTTCCCAATAAATGATAATGTCTTTTCCTTTTTACTGACAACCTATCCTCCACTAGCATAAAATTATAGTCAATATGATATGGTACCATCTAACATTCAGGAAGTGACCTGTGTTATTCCTTCTGAAATCAACAAGCAGGTGAGCAAAGGCTTGTAAAATTCATTTTTACTTCTTAGTACAGATTTCAGTGAGTGTACTAAAAGAGAGATCTTTTGAGGCTAGAGTCTTTTCTTAAAATAGGTTGAGTTCACATATGAAAGCCAATTGTAAGGATCAACTTTTGAGTGTTTGAATAGTAACTGGTTCCATGTTGTCAAACTATAGTTTCAAAGGCTATCTTAGTGGAAGAAGAGGTACTTTTATTAGGAACTTTTGCATACACATTTCCTGAAAGTGGAATAAGTAGCATAATACACTCATATATTACCCATCATCCAGTTCCAGCAATTATCAACTGAAGAGGGTTTTAATAGAAACACTTAAATTAAAAATTGACATTTCCACCTCTATATAAGTGTTTCTCAAATTTATTACTTTTTAATCCCATATTATGGGTCTAGTTACAATCCACTTTAACATTTGCTCCTTGTTAAAGTTTCATTTACTATTAATTTGGATTAATAATCAAAGATTTATTTTCTATAAATAATCATTTAAAAATTTTCAGGACACATTTTTTTAAATCAAAAGAAAAATGCATGAGTTTGTAACTTCGTTTATAAAAAGGGAAAGAGTTAAATGTGCTGGGTAGAATATATTTTGTTCTTTGTTTTTAAGGTTTGGCTTGAGCAACAAGTTTGATACTGAATTTCCCTCAGTTCTAACAGGGAAGGTAAGTGAGAGTCTGCTTTGAATTTTCAATTCTAAAGCACTGTTTGATGGCTTAGTCAGTGTTAGGACAAATGTTTTGAATCATTAGTAATAAAGTTAAATAACAGGAGGCTTCTGTGCTTGGAAGTTGTGTTGGTAGTGACTGATAGCTGTCTCTATAACTACTGGCCTCTGACCAGTTATTCTGTCCATTATTCATTAAAGCCATCTATTATTTGTTTATCTGCTCAGCTTTCCCAGTTTTTCATTTCTTCTCAGCACAGGTAGCTTTAATTGTTTTCATTCAGGTCAGTAATTTCCAATGTTTTTAGAGTTAAAGTAATTTTTTAAATGTATCACTATTACTTTTAGGTAGTTCTGAGTTTCTAAAATTGGACTCACCTTTCTGTTTCCTGATTCCTCTATCATCAATAGTTATCTTCTATAAAATTCAAAGACTTCCTAGAATTTGAAACAGTAAGTCTAGAGACCTTATGTACAGCATGATGAGTATAGTTAATAATATCATATTGTATACTGGAAATAACTAAGAAAGTAGATTTCAGGTGCTCTTTCTACATACACAAAAAAGATAAGTATATGAAAAGATGAGTATGTTAATTTACTTGACTATAGTAATTTCACTGTGTGTATATAAAAACATCATGTTGTACACTTTAAATATATACACTTTTTAAAAAGAAACTGTATTTGGAAAATCCTCTTATAACCATAATGCTAACTTTATAGGCCCAAAAGTAAGAGACTGTGCCTAAGGCAAAATGTTACATTGTTTTAGTGTGAATTTTTCTCATATTGTTAGTGAGAAAAGCAAGTACATATATAATATATATATACACACATATATATACAGTATATATAATATAAGAAATGGGAGCAATAAGCACATAATTATATTTTTATAAAGAATTTTAGAAAGATATACACGAAACTAATGAAAGTGATTTTTTTTCATGAGAGAAGGGGAATGAGATGGCTATAAATAAGAGTGAGGATGAGGCAGTTTGCTGAATATCTTTTAGTACTGTTTTCATTTTTGAACCTTAATTTAGTTTTAGTTTGTTCTCTCTTTTTTTTTTTTTTTAGTTTGTTATCTCTTGTTCTAACTCTTTGAGAATGGGATAAGACACTTCTACTGATACTTGTTTCTTTTTGTCATGACGCCTTTTCCAGCTTTTTACTCTCACTTTTGGCCTTCTTCCCAGCCTCCTTGTAGATGAGTAGAAAAGACAACAGACATAATTTTTTTTCAAAGGAGTAACTGTTAGTCATAAGAAATTCTATTTAATTTAACTTTGAAAGTTATGTTGTACTTTATTTTCCTGATTTTCCCCCGAAAATCGGAGCTAGCTTGAGACAGAATAAAGAAGGCTTATTGTCATATCTGGGTTGAAATCTAAGTTGTATTACGTATTGGCTACGTGACCTTGGGCAAGCCACTTTTCTGAGCCTCAATTCTTTTTTGAAAAATAGAAATAATGCTGATAGTTACCTCACATCTTATTTTAAGCCTTAAATGAGATAGTATATGTAAAATTACTAATATATCATAGGTACTTATTAGCTCCCCAACATTAGTTTGTGGTTGCTATTGACTATTCTTCATCAGTGTATCCCAGTTTCACCCTGATTGTTTTCTCGATTTACTTACTGTAATTTCATTTTTAATTGCACTCACTTTTTCATCATTTAAGTAATAACATTTTCTCTTGATCCCACCACTTATTTGTCCTATTGACTGATGATCTTTTTATCTCTCCTGAGTTATAATATCAAATCCTTCCATAGAAAAATAAGCAGATGAGCATAGTTTCTGAATAAGTTAGCCCCAGAAAATTTGTGAACTTTCAACTTTTTTAAACCATTTGGCATGAGATTTTGGCCTCATTTTATAGTATATTATATTTCCTATCCTAATATCCTAATTGTTTAGGATAATTAATCAACTGAAGCAGCAGCCTAGACTTAGATTTCTTTTATGTACATTAAACATTCATTTGTTTTCTCCAAATGAATAAAATAGCTGTGGCAATCTCTCTTGAATAATAACGTATTTGTAGAAAGATGGAATCAATATTAAAACTAATGGGAATGTAAATTACTAGTGTTCCAATGGCAAACTTATTCTTTATGTTGCCCTTGCTGCTGCTGCATGTGTTGTTTGGGAAGTTATGTCTAGCTTTAATATTGACTTAATTTTTTTTAAGTTTGAATTACAGGTCCAAGAAATTATGGAAAATGCATATCCTAAAATTTATGTTAGTGAATGGAGTTCCCAGGCCATAAGATTATCTATTTTTGAAATTGGCCAATTTTATGTGCTTGAGGAATCTTTAGAATCTTTTCACACCTCTTCGTTTCTTTCCAACCCATCTAAAGCTAAAAATACCTCTGGCCCAAAATGTAGTATACTTTTTAAACTAGAGGAATAAGAATGGTAAGCAGCTTTTGATGTGCATTCATACAACCTAGATGATGTAGATATGAGCTATTCTTGAAGATATCCATTATTTCCAAGTGACTATTTTTGTAACACATATTATAATGGTACATGGATATTTATTCAATGTGCATTATTTATAGTACACAAAATTTCTCATGTATTAGGTAAGGCATAAATGATAACATGATGATTTTCTTTGTGTTGGTTGATGAGAAAAACTCTAAAAGGAATTCTGAAGGTCTGATTTTTGGAAAGTCACATGGTGGTAGCTTCGGTTTTATTCATTTTCTTTTAAATGAGATAATTTTTCTCTAGTAGGTGCTTTCATTTGTGTAGGTTCCTTCAGATTATCAAAATACTTCTCTGATAACTTGGGAGAATAAGCAAAATGAATTTACAGAATCTTAAAAAGAATTAAAAGAGGGAAAAAAGGGTCTGAACTTCTAACTTAATAGCTCATATGTTAAAATATTTAAAAATGGATAAATGTAGAAAAATACAGCTTGTATAAAACCAGTCTTCCTGTATGAATGAAATTCTAAATAGTTTTTATGTCTACCTGAGCTAAGCAAAATTGCAGAGTAAATTCTGAAAATCTAAAAAGTTATTCTGATAGGCTCTGTGTGGCTCAATATTAATTTTTTCTTCTTAAGTTCTGAAAAGACTGATTTTGTACTGTTTCTCTAAAGATGAGTTCTCTTGTCATGATAGAACATTCAAGTAGGTCTAGGCACACATTTTTTGGTGACCAGAAAATGAAAGAACTAGAGAACTTTATAAATGAAATTAAAGCTTCCACCCCTCAGCTTGAAACAATTAAATGGTATAAAGGGGGAGATTAATGTGCAGTGTTGAGAATAGATACCTATAAAAAGGTATCTTTTCTATTGTGGTCTGGTATGACAAGTGATTGATAGGGTTGTGTTCTCAGGATTGAAGGAGAGAAATCAGTTCTGCTGGGGTTTGCTTAGATTTTCTTCTGTTTGCAGAATCTCCTGCCTCCCATTATAAAATATTATGACTCTTTCCCCCACCTTTATGATGCGGTTTTCTTTTTTCTTTCCAAGAGAGTAAAAGGGAATGAAATATTTCTTTATAACCTACTGTTCGGGTAGAAAGTAAAGGGCTTCCATCTTACTTTCTTGACTAGAGATACACAATCATATGAAAGTAAATGAGTAAAATGTTACTAACTCTGATTCTGCACAGTTAACTAAACATTTCTTTCATCTTACTTAAAACTAGGAGTTAACCAGTTCTCGTTTCTTTTTTTTTTTTTGTAGAGACAGAGTCTCACTTTGTTGCCCTCGGTAGAGTGCTGTGGTGTCACAGCTCACAGCAACCTCCAGCTCTTGGGCTTAGGGGATTCTCTTGCCTCAGCCTCCCAAGTAGCTGGGAGTGCCCATCTATTTTTTTGTTGCAGTTTAGGCCAGAGCCAGGTTTGAA
The DNA here is from genome assembly GCA_963574575.1 of Galagoides demidoff. NCBI lineage: Eukaryota > Metazoa > Chordata > Mammalia > Primates > Galagidae > Galagoides > Galagoides demidoff. The sequence continues at coordinate 7,868 of CAUYQV010072229.1, read as the reverse complement.
CCTACCACCCTTGGTATATGGGGCCAGCGCCCTACCCCACTAAGCCACAGGTGCCACCCCCAGTTCTCATTTCTTATGCCTTTATCTCTGTTTTATGATTTTTATTGTTAATAAAATACAGATTTCATTCAGAGCCATCTGACCTCTTTTTAAAGTCAAAATGCAGAATTTTAGTTTGAAATTCTAGTATTTTGTTTTATAACTTAAAAAATCTGAATATCTGAGTTCTCATTTTTAGTAACTTGAATATTTTAATTTTTAATTTGTCTATGGTAAGAGAGTACACCTGAGATTATTATGTATTAAAAGCAGAAAGTGTTGGCAGAGAAGGAAAGTTGTCACATTTTAGGAATGATTTTGTTTTCATTTCCAGAAGTGTATAATAAAAGACAAACTTTATAATCAGTTTTATATAGCATACAATTTATTTTATTCATTGTGTTTTAATAAAAAGCCAGTTTTCCTTTCCCTCTTTCATTTTATTCTCTAAATTTAATCTCCCTCAGACTTCTAGTACTAGTTATCCCTAGTATAAATGGAGCTTTCTTTTCTAAGCCTCCTGATAAGCATTTATTTCTTTTGAACTGACTCATTTCTGCATTTAGCCTTTTTTATTTTTTCATCTGTGTTTGTGCTTACTTTTAAATAAAAATTTAAATTATAATTATAAGCAGCTAAATTTGTAAATGGATAGATTTAACAATGTTATTATTAGCATGAATTTATATAGAAATTTGCCATATTTTAGAAATGTGTTCATGATTCCAGCTACACAATTTAAAGAGAGTTGATAGCAATGTAATATTACCAATTATAGCTATATACATATATAATTCCTTATTTTAACTTCCGTTTGGTTCCTCAGTGATTCCTTAAGAAAAAATAAGTGGAATATTGTGGTAAATCTTAAGATAATAACTTTGTACCTTGCTCTTAGAGAGAACACTTTGTTTTTTTCACTGAAGAATTGAAGAACTAAACATTGAATATGCATTCAAAATGTAGCAGATTATTTTTATTGATCATGTAATGTATAGCAAAACTGTGGAATAGTAAGACTTACCTGATTAAACCCCTGGCCTTCAGCTAAGACTCCATGCAAAAGACATTTTCTTTCCTTTCTCCAAATCTTCTTAGAGACATGATTTATAGACTTTTTTTTTTCCAAAGTATTCCAGTCAGGAGGTTCGGGGAGGGAGGGCGTTGTTCATTTGGTTTTTGGTTTGGGGTTTGTTTTAAGACAGAGTGTCACTTTGTCACTCTTGGTAGAGTGCTATGGCATCATAGCTCACAGCAACCTCAGACTCTGAGGCTCAAGTGATTCTCTTGCCTCAGCCTCTCGAGTAGCTGAGAGGGGGACCACAGGCAACCGCCACAATGCCTGAGTATTTTTAGAGGCAGGGTCTCACTCTTGCTCAGGCTGGTCTTGAAGCAGTGAGCTCAAGCAATCCACCCATCTCAGCCTCCAAGAGTTCTAGGATTATAGGTGTGAGCCACTGCACCCAGCCAGGAGGTTCTTTATGAAGTTTGATTTTCCGTTCCCTGTGAAGTATGTGAAACAAATATTATTATTGTTATTTTATAGATGGGAAATTTATACTTAGAAAAATTAAATGATTTTGCCTGAGATTTTTTTATAGCTAATAACTATAATCTACATCTCTTGATTTATTGTCTAACGTCCTTAGCTTGTTAGTGTTTTTGGTTTTTAATAAGGCATGGTTCTCTGAATTTATTTCATACTTAACTCAGAAATTTTGTCATTTAATTAAGATTCTTTGTATGCAGTGATTATCTTTACATCATGTTACTGATGATCTAGATGGAGAATAAGACTAGTTTACTTGTCCCATGTAAACAAATTTTTGAACATTACAATTTCACAACTCTTTTTGGTTAACATATTAGGAGGAAAATCCGATTTATGGGCTAAACAATAAACAATTAACCTTACTGGGGACATCAGCAATTCTAATAAAGCTTATATGTGTATCTTCAATGTTGTAGTCATGACTGGGCTAAATTTTATGGTCATGTATCTTTATAACATCTCCTGATAGATGTACATTTTGTAGTTTTGATTCTGAAACATCTCTATTAAGATTATGTGGCTCAAGTGGCTAAGGCGCCAGCCACATACACCTAAGGTTGCGTGTTCGAAACCAGCCCAGGCCCACCAAGTAACAATGACGGCTACAACCAAAAAACAGCCAGGCGTTGGGGCGGGCCCCTGTGGTCCCAGCTACTTGGGAGGCTGAGGCAGGAGACTCGCTTGAGCCCAGGATTCGGAGGTTGCTGTAAGCTATGATGCCATGGCACTCTACCCAGGGGAATAGCTTGAGACTCTATCTCAAAAAAAAAAAAAGAGAATAATGTAATAAATTGATTGCTCTAATACAGTTTTTATTTGTAAGAGTAGCAAAGCTCTGTAATAGAATTGTTTTGTAGCAGCTTTTCTAACAAATTAATAATTTTTGCTTTTATAGCTAGATGCTGAAATTTTTCCCATAAAATTTATATTCTAATGGCTTTCTTGATGAAAGAGAATCTTTGTTTTTTCATTGTTGGGGATTCATTGAATAGAATCATTTTTGTGATCTAGAAATGTTATTTCACTGATAGCAAACCATTATATTTTTAATAGACCATTAAATTGTATAACCTTCAAGCAGAATTGTTGGTATAAATCTGATTATGCCAGTCGTGCTCATGCCTTTGAACTGACTTTGTCTTTGTTTACAGAGAGGCACAAGGAACCACTCCAGGAATGGAGGTAGTAACTAGAAAAATAAAATTTGCGTATTTAAAAGCCTTTCAGCTTTCAAAGTTTATAGCAATTTTGAGTCTGTTGTATTAACAGGCCATTTTGAATATAACCACTAGGCATTGTCTTTTAGCGTAACTTTTCCATGCAAACAATGGCAAGTATTAAAATTGTTCTATTGCAGATTTGCCAGGGAAAAAATGTTTGAGAGTTGTCTTTTAAAAAGTTTAGGAATATTGCCAAGGTCTAATTTTAATTTCATTTCCTCTAGTAGTATTTGGGTTTTTATTATGTTTTTATTATGCTTCTTGTCTCACTCAATTTTAGAGTACTGGAGATTGTAAATAATACTGCTTTGATACTAAGAATATTTGGTAAGAAAACTACTAGACAGGTATCCTTTACCATCAATTTTATCACTGCCATTTTATTGTTGGTCATTTCAGAAGTATTTGAACATCAGACTAAGCTCTGTGAACACGAAATTAATTATATTGTTTTGCTTTGCAATGTAATCCAAGAGTATGTGATATATATTTATGGGAAGGATATGTATTTAGACATTTGTAATGTCTTAAAATATTTGTAATAAAACAAACATTTTTCTTAGGTTTAAGGATAAATAGTGGAAAGCTGCCCACAAACTGTTAAAGATTGTGCCCTATTGTAGGTGGCCCCAGAAGAATTTAAGACCAGCATTGGCCATGTGAATGCATGTTTGAGAAAGTCTCTCCCAGTCAATGTGAAATGGCTGCTGTGTGGTTGTCTCTGCTGCTGTTGCACACTGGGTTGCAGCCTGTGGCCTGTTATTTGTCTCAACAAAAGAGTGAGTAACTATTTTATTATATAATAATAATAAGACCTAACTTTTTTATTTTAGATTATTATGAGAGTACATACAATTAGATTACGTGGTTTAGCTTTTGTAATGTTAAAGTCCAAGTTATAGTTGTGCCCTTCACCCAGCAAGTGTACCATATACCCGTGCAATGAAGAGCTAACATTAGTATGTGCTAAGGATGCTTTCTAGTACTTAACATGGTTTACTTAACTCTCATAGCAGTGTTATCCATATTGTAGAGATAAGAACAGAGAGATCAAGTTATTTGTCCAACTTTTATCAATACTTTATCACTTACTTAATGAGGGTTCCCATCATTTTAAATAAATGCAATATAAGTGAAGTACTTAAGTAATTATAAATGTAAGTAGGCTGCTTATTCTTTTTATAAAACTTGAAGCCATAAATTGTTTCCAAGTTACAGATATATGGGAGAGCTTCTTCTCATCTGAAGAAATGCAGAAGTAAGAATAACATACAAAGTCTTTACTTTTGAACATGATACAGTAACATTTTATTATAATGTTACTTGTTATGTCATGGATTTAAGACGACTGTTTTAATCTTGTCTTCTTTATAATTTCATTTTAGGTTTTAAAATTTTTTCCCCAGTGGGAAGACATCTTTTAAAAATTTTTACTTAAAGCCAGTGAGAAAAAATAATTTATTTGACCTAAAGTTCCTTCATAGTACCTTATTAAGGATTTCACTTAAACTTTTAATTAAAATTAGCCCACTAGATCAAATTCAAAATTATAGCACCTTAAGGAGGAATAATTGGATACAAAGTAGTTTCATTAAAGCCAAAAATATTCCCCAAAAGTACTAATTATTATTTTTCTCTCTTTTTCCTATGTTTTTTAATGTCTTCTTGAAAAAGACAAATAATAAAATACTGCTTCTGATGTTCTGAATGGAAAAGTTAAGAATTTTATTGATTCCCTTGATAACCACAAATTGATCAAATCTTTACTTTAAATACAGCTTAGTCAAGCATGTGCAATATTTTTGAATGGCTTTCTATAAGTAAAAAAGAAAGAAAGCTGACAGCACAAATTTCTTAACTGTCAAATCTTTTTAAAGTTATAATAAGTAACTCCTGCCTATTCCCATTGTGTTTTAAAAGCATCAAAGGAAATTAATTATTATGTGAATTTCACATCATGTAAATAAAACCAATCTGTTATTTAATAATAGATTTTTGGTCTGGGCAAGGTGGCTCATGCCTGTAATCCTAGCACTCTGGGATGCTGAGGCTGGTGGATTATCTGAGCTCATAGGTTTGAGACCAGCCTGAGACCTCGTCTTTGAAAACAGCTGGCATTGTGGCAGGTGCCTGTAGCTGGAGCTATTTGGGAGGCTGGAGGCAAGAGAATCGCTTAAGCCCAAGAGTTAGAGATTGCCGTGAGCTGTGATGCCACTACACTCTACCAAGGGCAACAAAGTGAGACTCTGTCTCAATGAAAAAAAAATGGAATTTTTTGGTTTTAATGTTAACCATTATCTATCTGTTTTTCTCATGACCTATTTATGCTTTGCCTATTTTGTTAATACCTCCACCAGAGAGCCTGAAGTAGGAAAACCAATTTTTTTCTATCATTTGCTTTTACTATGAGTGCTTCTACTACTGTAATCTCTTTCTACTTTATATTATTTTGGATAATCAAGAGTTCATACTGAAGTTGAGGTATCCATGTATTTTTTTTTTTGAGACAGAGTCTCAATCTGTTGCCCAGGCTAGAGTGCCATGGTATCAACCTAAGACAAAGCAACCTCAAACTCCTGGGTTCAAGCATTCCTCCTGCCTCAGCCTCCTGGAGTAGCTGGGGCTACAGGCATTCATCACAACACCTAGCTATTTTTTTCTATTTTTAGTAGAGAAGGGGTGTCATGCTTTCTCAGGCTGGTCTCGAATTCCTGACCTCAAGGGATCCTCCCACCTAGGCCTCTCAGAGTGTTGGGTGTAGGCTTGAGCCACTGCACCCACCATATCCATATATTTTAATTCAATAATTTATCAATGTAAATAAGTTTAATTAACATAGATTTGCAAACTGTCATCCATGAGCCAAACACAGCGTACTCTGTTGTTAAATATTTCAGTCAATTACCAGCATTTAAAATGAGAATATTTAAAATAAAATTTGGGATATCTAGCATCTCATAAAATCTAAGTATCTGGCAATCCTGGACTCAGATGCTTATATGTAAGCAATTGGCTCTCGCTGAATGGTAGCTGCTCCTTTTAAATAGGACAGATAGTCTCTTGTTCACTATAGAACCTGCCTTGCTATATAAGGTATTATAATTCACAGCTCCTGATTTTGTACATGCCATGTTGTCAGCAATCTACAAGACAATGGAACATTATTCCCATGCTAATAACTTTGTGCAAATCACTGTCCTTTCTAGAGCCTTGATATTCTCACCTACAAAATTAGGTTAATACTACTTACTTTTAAAGGGGTTTTGATGAGGAGGAGATTTAAGGTACCTTTTTTGTCTACATGGAGAAATAGAAAATAAAATAAAATAATTTTTATGCCTTCACTACTGCTTCCTAATCTGTAAAATAAGTTGTATAGATTATAACAGTTTACTTGGAAGGATGGTTAACATTCATAAAGCACAAATCCCTTATTTTACAGGTGTGGAAACTGAATTTCCAAGAGGTGAAGTAACTTTCCCAGGGTCACACAGCAAATAGTACAAGAAAAATGAGTGTTTTATTTTGTTTTGTTTTTCTCTCTAACACTGTATTTCCTTGAATATATGGTGTTTCTTTCATCAAATTTGCTGAGACAAGAAACATTTGGTTAAGTGGTGTTTGTGATAAATATTTGACCAACTTTTCATTCTCTAGCCATGTTTGGAAAACTTTTTCTTAGAGAGAATCAAATAGTAAATATTTTAGGCTTTGTGGGCCAACGGTCTCTGTTGCAACTACAAAGCTGTGCCATTATGCCATATAAACAGCTATAAATAATACATAAATGAGCAAGCATTGTTGTGCCCTCATAAAACTTTACTTATAAAGTTTTATAGTGGGCTAGATTTGGCCTATGGACTATGGTTTTCCATCCTGCTCTAGCCACCTCTAATTGAGTATCTAGCTTCATGGAAGTCATGTCTCTGTTTATCCACAATGGAAATACTACAGTAGAATTACTCTGTTCTAAGTCATAAAGTTGCAATGTGAACCAATGATTTGAAAGTGTTTTTAAGGAAAGGACTTCCATGTAAATAGTCTGCCTTTGTGAACTACATTTATAGTCAATATAATTCATGGACATTTCTTTTTTTTTATTTAAAAATACTAATGTTTTTAGATATATGGATCACTTTTGTAAAGCTTGAATCATGGCTATAAGTGTGCCCATCACTCAGATAGTGTTCATTATACTTGTTAGGTAAGTTTTTTTTTTTTTTACTTCTCCTTGATTTCCACTGAGTGTTACACTTGAGCTTATCCAAAAAGCTAAGTTTTACTTGCCTCTGTGCACACATGTGCTCCATTGGTTATTTCCAATTTAATAGTGAATACATGTACTGTTTGTTTTTTATTTTTTACGTACTTAAGATAATGGTCACCAATTCCATACAAATGGCTAGAAAATGCATTAATTCATTCTTTTTTATGGTTGAGTAGTACTCCATTGTGTGTGTGTGTGTCTGTGTATATGCCACCTTGTATTAATCTACTCATGAATTGATGGGTGCCTGGGTTCATTATAAATCTTTGCATTTGTGAATTGTGCTGCAATAGACATTCAAGTACAGGTGTCTTTTTATTTACTTATTTATTTTTATTATTTTTTATTCAGTCATTTGTACATAGATCATAAATATATTTATGCCATTATGGGATTGAGTGTGTTGATTATTTCTACAAGTTGGAGTGCTTACATCCTACTAAACAACATAGCCTTCGCTACTTTTGCCCAATTACAGAATTAAGACATTTGTGTTCTACATCTGATAGATCCAACATGTACTTGCAATATGCTCCATAGGTGTGGTCGCCCTACCAACCCTCCCTCTATCCACCCACATTCCTCCCTTCCCCTCTCCCTCCCCTTTCCTCCTTCATCTTAGGCTATAGTGTTTCATTTTTCACATGCATGTTTGAGTGATTGTAAATTGGTTTCACAGTAGTACTGAGTACATTGGATTTTTTTTTCCATTCCTGAGATATTTTACTAAGAAGAATATTTTCCAGCTCCATCCATGTAAACATAAAAGAGGTAAAGTCTTCATTTTTTT
>CAUYQV010072226.1:0-15610 GCA_963574575.1 Galagoides demidoff | reverse complement strand
AAAGCAGGGGAAACACTGCTATCCATGACAAAGTGATTCTAAAAGGTGGTAATAATCAGGACAAAGTGATTATAAAAGGCAAAGTTGACAGGGCCACAGGGAATGCTATAAATCATGACACTTTGCTTTTTGAGAAATGGATAATAAAATGTATTCTCTGGCTAACATTCTATTGCTGATTATACAAATTATGACATTTTGTCTTTTTATGAAACAATTAGAATTTTGTTGTTGTTGTGGAACTTGGTGAACCCTCAACTCATTGTTATTGGCTGGGGCATGGGTACTGAAACTGAAAAGGATGAACAGTTTGAGTTTGTATAGAACTTCCTTTCTGGAACTTTTATTTTTGGCAGGTATGTGGGAGGACTAAGGGGAAACACATGATATCAAACAAAATTTTGGCAAAGGACCAACACCCCCAATCATAAATTTTTAGGCATTTCAGTAATTTTTCATATAAACATTTAGAAATGTGTTACCTGAGCACCTATTTAGGGGTGTGCATAGTACTTTTTACGAGAAGATTTTTTTGTTTTATTTTTGCTTATCCTCCATATATATCACTAAAGATGTATGGTGACTTATCAAGTTAATATAATAAAAACATTTTGAAAATATTACTGATACGGGACCTATACAGAAGGCACTTAGATATGTATGTTGGGCTGGCACCATCTTTTGTTAGGGAAATTTGACGAACTATAAAACCTTAAGAGACCTAGCAATTCCACTTTTAGGAATTTATCTTTCTGAAATAATATCTTATTGAAATAATCAAGGTGGGGACAAGAACTTTGCTGTATTCACTATGTTTAGCTATGTTACACAATTGTTCACAGTGGCAAAGGACTGAGAACAATTTAAACATGCAAAGGGGGAAATTGGTTAAGTAAATGACATTCTATCCATTTTGTGGATACCGTGCAATTGTTTAAATGATGTTGTAGAACAATATCTAATTCCATTAAAGACGTTTACTATGTGTTGTTAAATTCAGAAAGCAGAATGAAAAATATTATATATAAAATAAGCCATGTCTAGAAATGAATATATATGCATTAGAAATGCTAAACTATTAACAACTAAATGTGCTCAGTGACAGGGCAGATTTTTATTTCTTCTTTTCACTTGTATGTATTTAACACATTTTATATAGTAAATATTAGATTTATAAAGAGAAAAGCTTTTAAAGAAATTCTTTTAAGTAGGTAAGAAAACAAGTACAATGGGAACACGGCACGGGAAAGCTATAATCAACTTTGAGGTTACTTCTCAAAATGCAGACGTAAGATTCTGTACGGATAGGCCAGATGTTTTGCTGTAGACATTCCAAAGTCAATGAAAAGAGGGAACCAGAATCAACTATGTCTATAGTATTTGGTCACATAAGAACAATCTGTTAATTGACAACTTAAAAGTAAATAGAATAGCAGATTTCATTGGACTTTTGCCCACATGTAGGCTGAATACAAAATGCTGAAGGCCAATAGAAAATTAAATCCCAATTTATCAGTCCTCCTTTATAAAAAGGGTGGCCATAAAGACTGAAAACACAGATGACATTATTTTAATCTTTACAGATTTATATTAAGTAATTCATATCATGTTATATTTCCTATCAATTTTACAAACTGAACCCCCTGGTTACTTCTTCTAGGGCAATGGTTTTCAACCTTTTTTATATCACAGCACACTTGAACCTATAGTTAAACACACTTAAATTACGTTCATCAAAAAAAGGAGTGTAAAAACTTACTATGCTTTGAACTTCTTCTGAAAATAACTTAATAGTAATCTTTACAGATTTTTGTGGCAACTAAGATTTTCTCATAGCACACCAATCGAAAATCACTGTTCTTAGAGTACGCTAAAGGTGCAGGTTTATTTAGTAAAAATCAGGAGAAATCAACCCAGGCCACATACTGCAGCAGCTTTTGCTGGGTTTAAGGAAAATGCTGTGTGGAATGCCATGCTCCCTGTAACACGAACTATGCATTGTTACAAGGGACAACACATTGAACGTCTCATGTAATGTAATAACAAACCATTTATTAGGTATATTTGCCTGTGTCTCCAGATTCCACGGCCAACTACAGAGCCATCTACTATCGTTATATGGATGCCCTTTCGAAATCCCAAAGGTTCACTTTACCTTGTCTAGGGTATAATAATAAAATTCCTTAAATTTCATTTGACCCAGATATGATATTTTCAGAAAATATCCAGGAAAGAAGATTTTTCAATTCTATGATTTTATTTTGGTTTTAGGCTAGTAAATTTTTGAAGACTATGTCTCTTTGCCTCTAGAGTGGTAAAACATCTGCCTGAACTTGGCAGTTAAAATACACAGACGGCATCCAGCTACATGGTGGCAAACGTGGTCTCTGCTGCTGCATTCCTCCAAGGACTCACTGTGTCAGGCTAGTCATACTGAAATGCTGGATGCTAGTTTTACGAGTACAAGTCTGGGCACCTTTGAAAAGAGAAACCTTCATGGAATAGTTCACTTCCTAAAAGTATTAGTGCATGACATCTTCAGAGACAAACCAATGCTCAACTTAAAGGCTTTCTTAGAAAACACTCAACCACTTAATCCCATTACCATGAAGACAGTTTAATTTATATGGTATGAATGAGTTTTTATCTTTAAGGTAAGGTTCTTCATTCAAATGGCTTGATAAGAAAAAAGTGCAAACGAACAGAATAGTTTCAAGAAAAATAAAGGAATAATCATAATGGCTATAAGCTCTTTGTAGTCAGGAGTCATGTTTCTTGTTTAGCAATATTACACATGGAACATATTCAATAGCAGTTAGTGATTATTGATCGACAACAATATAGATTTACCGTGATGTTTTTCTTTTAAGCTTATTTCACATTAAAATAAATGAATGCTGTGTGTTAAAGGACACTTTTCAATAAGCTTAGCCCGGGTATTCATCGACTGGTACTAAACAACCAAAAACAGTGAAAGAAGGTTTACAACTAATTTTTCCCTTCGGTTGTGACTAGACTGAGGAAAAGTGGCTAAGGAGCATATTTGTCATTATGTAGCTGTACAGGATACACATACTTACCCTGTCTAATGATCAGACAATGCTTTCTTTTCTTAGAGGTGAAGAAACTTATTCTTCAAAAGTGTACCTGAGAAGCTGGGTGCAATAGCTTACCTTTGAAATCCTAGTACTCTGGGAGGCTAAGGCAAGTGGATTGCTTGAGCTGAGGAGTTTGAGCCCGGCCTGAAAAAGAGCAAGACCCTGTCGCTACCAAAAAATAGAAAAATAAGCTGGGCATGGTGGCATGTGCCTATAATCCCAGCTACTTGGGAGGCTGAGGCAAGAGGATCCCTTGAGCTGAGGAGTTTAAAATTGAGTGGAGTAAGATAATGCCACTGCACTCTAAAGTGTGTGGGGGGGGATGACAGAGTTACACTATCTAAAAAAAAAGTATATCTCAGAGACAGAATGTCCTGGCTGACCTGTTTTTTTCCACAGGTTTCAACTAAGATATCAGAAGTCTATCTGTTCTCTTTCTAAGTTTACCAAGTGAATGTCTACAGGACAAGTTAAACATAGAGAAGGAAAACAATCATCATTAAACAGTATTCGTATTCTTCCTATTCTATTAAAAATGTGTTTCAGTTTATAATAGACACACGTATTTGAAGTGGTGAGCTGTGAAGAATGGCGCAAGGCATCATGTGTTCCAGCAGAAGTACAGCAACCAGAGCACCATCTCCCTTATCCCAGGGGCTCCTTATCTGCCTGGTCATGGAGCTGGACCACAGGGTCCTTTCCTCCTGTCAAAAGTTTGAGTGGCCAGGCAAGGTGGCTCATGTCTACAAGCCTAGCATTTTGGGAGGCTGAGGTAGGAGGATGACTTGAGGCCAGGAGTTCAAGACCAACCTGAGTGACATAGCAAGACCCTGTCTCTACAAAAAGATATGAAAAATTAGCTGGGCATGGTGGCGTGTGAATGAATTTCTAGTTACTCAGGAGGCTGAGGCAGGAGCATCTCCTGAGCCCAATAGTTTGAAGCTGCAGTGAGTTATGATTGAGCCACCGCACTCTAATCATGGATGACAGACCAAGACATTATCTCAAAAAAAAAAAACAACCCCAAAGTGGCTTGGTGCCAGTAGCACAGTGGTTACGGTGCCAGCCACATACACTGAGGCTGGCAGGTTTGAACCTGGCCCGGGACAGCTAAAAAATAACAATGATAACTGCAACCAAAAAATAGCTGGGTGTTGTGGTGGGCACCTGTAGTCCCAGCTACTTGGGAGGCAAGAGAATCACGTAAGCCCAAGAGTTTGAGGTTACTGTGAGCTGTGATGCTACAGCACTCTACTGAGTATGACATAGTGAGACTCTGTCTCAAACAAACAAACAATAAAAAACCCCAAAAAGTTATGGGTAGAATTTATCAAGCCTTTTATTTTTTATTTACTTTTTTTTTTTTTTGCAGTTTTTGGCCAGGGCTGGGTTTGAACACACCACCTCCAGCATATGGGGCCAGTGCCCTACTCCTTTGAGCCACAGGTGCCACCCCAAGCCTTTTATTTTTGAACCCACCACCTATGGCATATGGGGCCAGCGCCTTACTCCTTTGAGACACAAGACCTTTTATTTTTAACATGGATGTTTTTCTTTCATAAAATTTACCATGGTTAGCAACCATATAGTTCTTGGTACAATTACTTAGTTACTGTTCTTCTTCCCACTTTATGGCACTACTAGAGACCGTGCTGTTTTATTCACCAATGTATCCACAGGGGCTGGCATTATGCTTGATGGTCAAGACAATGTACATGTTGAAGAATATAGGAATTCAGCAAGAAATGGAAGACAGGGTTATAGAAAAGGAAAGAAAAAGTAAACCATGGCCTCTTCAAAACAGTGTAAATATCTAATATTAAGATTATTGCTGAGCCTGAGCAACATAGCAAGATTTCCCCCTCTCACAAAGTAGAAAAATTAGCCAGGCATAGTGGCACACACCTGTAGTCCCAGTTACTCCAGAAGCTGAGGCAGGAGGATCCCATGAGCCCAGGAACTTAGGGTTGCAGTAAGCTATGATGACATCACTGCACTCTAGCCTGGGAAACACAGTGAGCCACTGTCTGGAATAAAAAAAAAAAAAAGACTATTGTTCATGCTGGAGCCATTTAAAGCCTGTTTGTAAAGGGAGCAGGACCTGTTTGCTGAGGAAACTGCCACATTGGTTAAGAAAGTAAAATGAAGTATTGTGGTATTTTCCATCTGTTCTACATATGAGTATGTTCCCAGGGTCTGGCTGTTTATTTGGTAAAGGAGGCCCACGGTACCTTAGTTGTTATTTAGACATCACTCCTACCCAATTTCCAAGCTTGAGTCTTTGATAAACCACCCTTTTCGTCAAGGTGGAATTTCCTACATCTGAGCCACCCAAACACTGATTGATTACAAGCCTCATTGGGGACACAAGAAAATAGGGTCCCATTCGCTCCTTCTCAAGTACCCTCCTTCCTACCATGACTCCTCTTTGGCCATTTCCCCAGTTCTGTATCTCTAAATTAGGATTCCATCTTTCAGGAGTTCAGTAGACTGAACTTTTGTGAAACTGCCACACTTTTGGACCATAAGTGAATTGTGTTACTCTGGTCCCCAGTGTTTCTAAAGGTGTCCAGCGTGACTCAAAAGTCAAAGGTTTGTATGAATTTCCCAGATGACCTTAGCTACCTGGTAACTGAGATTCTCTTGCTTTCTAATCTTTCTTGCCTCAGGTGTTTGACAATTTGCTCTATTTCACTGAGGGTTCATGTGCCACCAACATTGTCTCAACCTCAGAGCATACCACTTCTCAAAAAATTTTTTTCTACGTAGTCGAATCAGTTAGGTTCTCAGAGCAGGTTACCACAGACGTGCGGTGATATGAATGTCCTTGCCAAGAATCCAGCCTCAAAGGGCCTTCTTGGTTCAAACGCCAGGTTATAGAAATTCTTGCACTAGGAGAGTTATTTCCTCTGTATTGAAGCTGTACCTTCCTAGTGTTCTGCGTTTCAAATTTAAGGGGAGCAGACAAATGAAGCTACCTTTGTGAGAATGTTTTCTTCAAAGATTATCTGTGGATCACATAAGGACCAGGGCAAGTCTGGGAGCACTTGTGACCTTGAGGAGAAGGAAGCTCTGAGATTCAGTGCCAGGGAAAGTAGAAGGAGATAAAGTTTAAAACAAACAAACAAAAAATCTATTACTGGGTTTAGGCCACAGGATATCTTTCAGATCACAAGATCTAAGATCTGGTGCTCAGGGACTCCTCTTTGCACGCTCCCCCAAGCCCCGCTTTCTTCTGCAGCGCCGCCGCTGTACTCTCTGTCCCCAACTCCTCGCTGCAGCCAAGCAGACCACCTTCCCGCCTCTCCCACCGCGTGGCCCCACCGGCCCGCTCCGTGCTTCCTACTAAGGCAAGATAAACAGAAGACTCCTGCACTCACCCTCAGTTGTCACCCTCCAGCGTCCCGCCCCCTGCCCGTGCCCAAGGCTTTAGGTCACCTCTGCATGAATAATAAAACCAGAGCCCAGAACCTGAAAAACCGGGCGCTGATCAGTCCCGCTCGCTTCTCCACCAGTGAAAAGCAATCTTATTTCAACGCGAACGCTCTGCGTGCCGCAGTTCGATCTCGGCCAACAAGCCGGGCCGGTGTCCCTTCGCCCGGCCCGCGCGTCCTGTCATCGCCGGCCGCCCGCGCCTCCCTCACCGGCCTGGGCCTCTCCCCGCCTCCCGCTCGCGGACCTCGCCGCCCCGCCTCCGGCCCGAGCCGCGGAGGCCGCCATTGGTGCGGGCCCGCCCCAACAGGACGCCCATTGGCCGGGTGCGAAGTCCTTCACCCAGCGCATTCCGCCGCCCGCAGGCTTGCGGGGAAACTTCCTTATTATTGTGACGCCGAAAACCGAGAAAGCCCGAGCCCAGCCTGAGGGGCCGTGACAGGCGGAATCCCACGCTGCGGTTCGGCAGCTGCCGAGGTGCGCGGGGCAGGGGCCGGGATTCCAGGGAGGAGGGTGCCGCGGAGCTGCAGCCGCGCAGCCGCTGCGCTCCTCCCGGCGCGGCTGTCAGCGCGCGGCTCCCGGAGGGGCTGCTGCGGCTCCTCCCGCGGCTCTGGCGGCGGCTGCCGGGAACCTCCTGCGGAGACCTGGGGCCGGGGCGCGGGGAGGTCGGGCGCGGCGGCTGCGGGGCGCGGGCGGCTGCACCTCTGGGGAGCTCCCGGGCCTCGCGTGCGCCTCCCCGGCGTTCTTGGAGGCTCGCTCTCTTCTTGCCAAAGAGCCCAGAGCCCGGAAAGGCTAGAAAAACCCTAAAAATGGGGGAGCGCCTCCCTCCCGGACTCCGCCGCCCGCAGCCCGGGAGGAACCGCGTCGCGGAAAGTCCAAAGACGGACCCTCCCCTCCCCTGTCCCCTGCCCATGTTTAAATTCTGGGGCTTCGGAGACATCCTTGCGGAGAGGGGCGCGGACTCTTCCAGGCGAAAAGGGAGCCAAGGAGGCCTCAGCATTTGGGGGAGCCTCGGCAGCCTGGAGGAGATTGCGCCGAGGACGCGGGGCACGGCGTCCGCGATGACAGCGCCGGCGGGGTGGCGGTGGCCGGCGCCACCCACCCTACGGAGGTGGTGCCGGCTGGCCTCGCCCGAGTCCACCTCCTGGGCGGGGCCGGGCCGAGGGTGTGTGTGGACACGTGTGTGCGAACCGACACGTAAGGCGGAGACGGGCGCCGAGGGTGTCAGGAGCGCAGACGCTCCGGAGCAGGTGGGACTTTGAGCATTTGGAAACGTGTGGCGTGGGCAAACCCGGCCAACTAGACGCAGGAGAGCGCGTGTCCCTGAAACAGATGTGCATTCATTATGCACAGCGTGGTTCCCAGGGACTATGTATTTGAACTTTGGTGTTGGTCTGTTATTGTTTCTGGTTGTTTTGGGATTACATTTCACTTTAGCTTTCAAATCAACCCCATTAGGAAGTACCTTAAATTCACAGCTAAACCTTCTAGGATTTTGCTTGCATTCGTTACAGGCGGAATGCTTTGAGAAAGACGATTCAAGAGTGTTCTTCCATTTTTGTGTGTCTTCTGGCGCTTTCCTCAAATAGGAAACTATTTCTAGAACCTTTTATTTGATGATTTGATAACATCAAGTGAGCTGATTTTTTAAAACTCTGGACTGAAGAGGGAAAAGTGAAAATTAACAACCTTTTATTATTATATAAAATGCATTGGCTAGGGAGAGAAAGGGTATCATATTTTAGTAGGCAGGTTACTGTGAACCTTTCTCCTTTTGTACTTTCCTTTACCTTAGGGGAGGAGGGAGTAGCATTATAAATCAGAAAAGCGAAGTAAATGAATCACATACTGTATTTTAAAGAGAAATAGATGAATTACATATTTCACATTATTGACCCTTATAGAAACTAGGAATCTTTTGGAGAAAGTATAAAGCAGGAATCAAGGAGACAGGTTATTCTACATTTTTGGCAAAACTCCTTTGACATTAAAAAAAAAAATCAGTGTTAACTAGCATCCAGCTGTACTCGTTCCAGAAGTAGCTGGAGTTTCATTTTTGAAAAAAGTAACAGGGATTCCAAGATGGTCCAAAAGGTATGTTTGAAGCTATTGGTTATAGCATTTCATCCTGAGGAATAAATACAAATTTCTTAAGATTTGTATGACCAATTAAATACAATATGAATCACATATTGTATTTTAAAGAGAAATAGGTGAATTACATATTGTATTTTAAAGAGAAACACTTTTGTATTTTAAAATACACACACTTTTTATCCTCAATGAGAGTAGCACCCTTACGGGAAACAGAAGATAGTTCTGTTTCAATTTCAGAAATAAAAGTAGTATTTTCCAAATTAAATGGGATTTTCTACATAGGGTAGAAATAAAGTTATGATAATCATATCTTAAAATCATGCAGAACTTTTTCCTTTGAGAGACATAAAGCACCTCTCAGATAATCTCTTCTCGTTTTGTGTGTATAGGATACAGTAATGAGAAGGAATAAGAGTCTTCCCAGCAGTTGTGACAAAATAAACTATAATATGTGTGATAAATGGAAAAATAAAGAAAACAGAAAAAAATGGAATTGTCCCCCAATTTCTCTTTCTAATCTCAACGGGAGTTTTAAAAGTAGTTCTATTTGCTCCTCTCTATCAAATTTTGTAAGGCGATGTCTGTGTTTCTAGTTTGCTTTTAGGGACGACTGACTTCTTTGTAATTGGTTAGAGGTTATCATAATGCTGTCCTAAACAAATGCCAGTCTTGAGATATAGTCTTGGGAATTATTCAAGCTTGAGTAATTTAAACATATTCTTATTATTTAAAAATATTCTGTCTTTTTGTTTTTCATACATGAAAGCACTTTGCAGAGTTGCGTATTAATGTGGATTATCATTTCTTTAACTTGTAGATCTACACGGTGTGGTGGAACACTTCTGGTCTCAATGCTGAGTGTGTGATGTGTGGTGAGTTACTTTAATTTCTCTGGACCCCAGTTTTCCCACCTTGTAAATGGAGATGATACCTAACTCACAGAATTGATGAAAGTATTAAACAAGATAGTGCGGTAAAGGACTCAGGCTGGTGGTATAGTTGCCTAGAGAGGGTCCTTCTACTGTTCAGTGGTATAGAGAACAAGATGAGCCCAGGAGGTAGGAGACTTCATTTCTGGCCTCTCCTTCAACCACTGAACTTCTTAGAGGATTATATTTACTTGGATACTAAAATGGGGTTAAGAATATAAGTCTCTTGCCTAGGGGTTGGATCCAGTGGACTTTAAAGGCTTCTTTACTAAGATGAAGGCTTTTATATGTAATTGTCCTCTTTATCTACATTTACTATAGTACTTGGTGGCAGGGATATGTTCCTATGTAAGTGAACTGGTTTTATTACAAGTCAGGGTAGACATGGAGGAAAGTCTCATTAACTCTGTTAAGATCGCTTCATTCACCCTTTTCCTTCTGGCTAACATAGGTTATAGTTACTGATAAGCATAGTCTGTGATTGAGCTAATATGAACTCATCGATTGTGTGTAACATCTTTAAACTTTTATTTTTGGGATTGGGGAAGGGTGTGGCTTGGCTTTGTTCTGTTTAGGAATTGATGTAGTGTCATGTTGAAGAGTGTGGCTTTGGCGTCTGGGAGAGGAGATTTGACTCCTACCTTTGCTGTTTAGTAAGTTTCCATTTTAGCTGCTTATGTACATGTTCTTGGGTACGTGACTTAAAGGGTGAATTTATCTGTGTAAAGTTTTTAGTTCAGAACCAGACACGTAGTAGGCTTGCAGTAATAGTATTACTTTTCTTTGTCCAGCAACTATTTGTTGAGCCTCTGTCACATACCAGATACTTTTCTAGTCTCTAGGGATAGAGAAATAAACAAAAGAGACTCAGTCCTTGGTGGAGCATTCATCTCTCAATTCTAGCATGCTGGTGGTATTGAAGCACACCAGTAATGACAGCTTTAATAGTAAAAGATACTCTCCTCGCAGGTCTGCTAAAACGTGGTGAGGGGGCCAGGTATGGTAGCTCATGCTATAATCTTAGTACTATGGGAGGCTGAAGCTGGTGGATCACTTGGGCTCAGGAGCTTGAGACCAGCCTGAGCAAGAGCAAGACACCATCTCTACTAATAATAGAAAAACTAGCCAGGTGTTGTGGCACACTCCTGTAATCCCGGCTGCTTGGGAGGTTGAGGCAAGAGGATTGCTCAAGCCCAAGAGTTTGAGGTTGCTGTGAGCTACGGTGATGCCAGCACCCTACCCAGGGTGACAGAGTGAGACTGTCTCAAAAAAGAAAAGAAACATAACAATAAAAGGATAAAAGCAGAATATCAGCCATGCTATTGAAATGCCTCCTTTTGTGCTCCTTCTAGATTATTCCCTGTATCCCTTCTTCCTCCACCATCGTGACCTTGTATTTTGTGTTTATGATTTTTTTTGCTTTTTCTCATAGCTTTATTACCATTGATTTTTAAAATTCTAAACAACATGTTAGACTTGTGTTGGAACTTTGTACAAATGCATACTCTGTATTCTTCTGTGATTCAGCACTGTTTTTAGCTATCCTGATGCCTGTAGATGGAGTTTGTTTTTCACTTGCTGCACCGGATTCTGTTTAATGCATGTGCCACAGTGTATCTGTTTTCCAACTGATGGATGTTTGGGTAGTATTTTTTTTTTCATATTTCAAGTAATGCTGAAATGAATGTCCTTGTATGTGTATCTTGGTGCATATGTTCGCGAGTTTCCCAGTGCGTCATGCAGTAAGATGGCCACTAGCCATGTTTGGAGACTTAGATTGAACATAAATAATATTAAAAAATTTCAGTTCTTCACTTCAGTTAGAGACATTTCCAGTATTCACAAGTAGCCACATATGGCTATTGGCTATCATAGTGGTCATTGCGGCTAGATAGGCATTTCTGACACTGTAAGTTGCCAGGTTTTACTTGTTTTTGTATTTCCAGTTCTCAGCATAATGCAGGAGCACCTTTTAATAAGCTGGACAATGCTGGTCATATGCCCAAGGGTAAAATTACTATGCTATGAAGTATTCACATCTTTACTGTTGCTAGAGAATAGCAACTTGTTTTCCTAAGTAGTTATGCCAATTTACATTCTCATTAGCTGTCTGTAAGAGTTCTGGCTGTTGTATATCTGTGATTTGGTATTGTTAGACTTTTAAATTCTTGCCAGTAGGTTTGGTGTTTTTTGAAGGCAGCCCAGACATAAGTGGGCAGTGGAGACATCATTCTAACAGCTTTACAAAGCTGAGCACCAGGGAACAAAGAGAGCAGCACCTGTAAGGGACTGACTGGGGGAGAGGTGGGAATGTTTCCTGTGTTGGCTAAAAGGGTCAGAGGCCCTAAGTCCAGCTAGAGGTGGGGAGAGAGGGAGAATAGTCAGGAGTGGATTTACATTGTCAACAACTTGGCTGCCTTCTGTGCCATTCCAGCCTGTGGTAGTAACATTTTTGACCATAAAGCATGTCATGAGAATGAATCTTCTTTGTTACCAAAGTTAATTCTGCATTCGATTTTTGCCTTCAAATTTATTTAAAATTTGGATTTGGGGAGGACCTGCAAAGCACTGATACTGTCTTTCCTACTGTTGAAATAGACCCCTCCATCCACATACACCATTCTGGCAATGGCTTCTAAACTGACTTGAGAGGAACCTTATCCCTATTTTAAATTAGATTAGAAGCCCCGCTAGAGTGTTACTTAGGTTTCAATGACTTTCAAACAAAGGAATGAGAATCAGTTGTTAGGCTGCTGTGTGCATAGTCTGATGGTAAGGCAAAGTTGAGGAATTGAAGGCTGTCTTTTAGCATTCAACTCCCTAGCCCTGGTAAAAAGATTCTTCTGACACCCTACTCCCCCACAACCTTTTTAAGAATTTACGAAGAAAATATTAATACAAAAAACTTTCTTCTAGCAACTTCAGATACTCTTCATGAAAGGTACAGCGGATGGCAGGGATGCTGCTTTGCCACAGTGCAGACTGGGAGGGACACAGCTAATGCTACTTGTAGTCAGGAAGAAAGGAGTTACACCCCAGCCTCTTTGGGGAGCCATTCTGTCTGCTGAGGTCTCAAAGAAGGCACTAGGGGTAGGAGAAACAATCAAACAGCAGACATTTATTGGGCACTTACTGCTACTTGCCAGACACTGCTGAGCGTGTTTTACACACATTTTCTCATTAATCTCACAACACCCCATCACTCTTTTCTCCATTCGACAGAAAGGAAGCAGGGTTAGAGTGGTTAGGTATCTTCCCCCAGGTTTCACGGGTAACATGTAGTTAATTCAGGGCTTAGACTTTAGTCCTTTTGACCCGTAAGCCCTGCTAAGATTATCTTGAATCTCTTACCAAGAATAGACAAGAAGGACTGAGAAAAGTACCGGGCGTGACATCAAGAGAAAGTTGTCCTTTGAAAGTAGTCCTTCCTTTTGTGTTGCCATGGGAGATAAGAGGCAGGGAATGGAGGCCCTGGGACTGAGTTGGTGTGGGACAGCCAGGGTGGCTATTATTTTCCTCTGCAGCAAATTTCACAGTTGTGTGTTTTGAAGGGAAATAAAAGATTCTACTCTTTTAGAAGCAAGGAAGAGACAGTGAGGAAAAAAGAGTGAGAGGGCCTGGAGGATCAAAATGCCTCGTGCTGCAGACCCTTGCTAAAACCAGACTTTGACATCCGTAGACCCTAGCAGCTATTAGTTCAACTACAGTGTACTTCTAAGTGAAAGCTATATGAGTGGCTGGGTCTTTGTTCAATGCACTAGACTTCTCTCCTGAGGGCTTGATGATTGTAGAGCCTCTTGCTATACTTTTGCAGAGCTTTATGGTGACCTATACCACATTTATAATGAGGGTTGATAATCCATTCATAAGGATACATTGTATTTGCAGTTGCTATTTAATTCTCTTGGCAAGCAGTTTTTAATTGACTACTTGAGGAAGTCTATCAGTATAACTCAGGTGGGAAGGGTTTTTTGAAGTTTTCTTCAATTAGAGATAATAGCAACACCTGTTGCATAGAGGATTCAATAATACCCATGAACCACGTAGAAATGTGCCAGACCTAGAGTAAACTCAGACCTGCTATTGTTGTTAATAATGTAATAATATAATTAATATAATTCAGGAATTTTTTATTGCAAGTAAAAGAAACCCAATTTGAACATGCTTTATAAGATTAAATAAATAAAAAGGGACTTACTAGATTATATAGTTGATTCTCATCATTAACAATAGTTATGTACTATAAAGTCACTGTGAGTAGCACATTAGTGAACACAGAGCCATTACCGCTGAGGATGTCCAGGGATAGGCTGCCGCAAGCTTCTGGATCATGACATTTTTGTCAGTTGATTAGTACAGACCTTGTTTTATGTATGTTTCGTGTTAACACCTTACATAGTACATATTTCTTAGAAGTAATTATAGGCAACATTTCTCTATAATAAAACACTGGTCAAGAAAGGTTTAACATCTTCCTGACCCTGAATAGCATGACAGTAAAACTTTTTTGGATTTCAGCCTCACATCAGTGCTATCTCCTGTGCTTTTTGGTTTTTATTGGTTGTCATCTCATGAATCCACAGACTTAGCTGCTTTTCCATCTTTTCTGTAGCGATATTATGCACTATACATGTTATGTTAGCACTTTCTGGGTTGGGCTCACACACGGATGAGTGGATTTCCTTTTCCATTTTTGGATGTACCCTACTGTGGATTCATTGACTTTGAACTCATGACCAGCACTTGGCCATGAAGGAAGCCTATACAGCACACATAGCTCATATGTAAGGCACATAATAGCCTTCTGACATCTAGGAACTCCAGGCAACAATTCAGCTCTCTGCTTGGGGGCCATTTTATTTTTACTTCTTTATTTTTTTTTTTTTTGAGACAGAGCCTCAAGCTGTTACCCTGGGTAGAGTGCCATGGCATCACAGCTCACAGCAACCTACAACTTCTGGACCAAAGCGATTCTCCTGCCTCCACCTCCCAAGTAGCTGGGACTACAGGCGCCCACCACAACACCTGGCTATTTTTTGTTGCAGCCGTCATTGTTGTTTGGCGGGCCCAGGCTGGATTTGAACCTGCCAGCTCTGGTGTATGTGGGTGGTGCCTTAGCTGCTTGAGCCACAGGTGCGGACCCTGGGGGGCCGTTTTAAACAGCAAAATTACCAACAAAAACATGCAAAAAACTTGACCTAAGATAGACTGCAGAAAGTATACTTGTTTGCAGTGTGAGTTAAAATAAGAAAGCAGAACATAGCCGTGTTCCTTTAGCCAGGAACATGCACCTAGGGCGATTCATTTTTTGTCTCTCTGCACATATCTGGGAATGACTGAGAAAGGACTTCAAGTTGTATTGATTTGGGGGTTACAAGTACATTTCAGTGAGAAAGTAAATTCCCAAGTATGAAATCCAAAAATAATGAAGATCATCTGTACTTAGTAAAGGTGGGAGTGCTGGCAGCAGGCTTAGTCGACATTTCTGCAGCTCTCCCTGTCTCCTTTGGGGGCATCAATGGCTGGGTGGCTTCATAATCTCTTACAGGCATCCTTCAAGGAAGCAGGGAAGGTGGCTTTCAGCAGCCTCAGTTATCCTTCAGAGGAAAAAGGTAATCTTCATCAGAGCTCCATGGAACACACTGGGGAAGGACTCTGGCCTGGTTGGGAGTTTGAATCCATCTCTGAGCCAGTCATGTGGCTGAAGGTTGCATCCTCTGATAGGCTTGGTGTGGGTCACATGCGTTGTTTAGGGGTGTTTCTGATAGGTGTGGCCAGGGACATACCTGACCCTGATCGAAAGAGGAGTAGAGTTTGTTATCAGCTAAAGAAGGACATTGGGGGGTCTGGGGGGAGATAAACAGAAAGAAGAATTAGATAATACACTTGAAGTTTTTCAAAAACTAACCTGCCTTATTAGAAGAATGGTATTAAGTTGCAGCTTTCTTTTCAGTTAGGAATAATTTTAATTTTTTCCAATCTATTCTATGTGATTAGTTAATGTACTGCATTATATATTTCATAATTTATAGGAAACTAAAATTCAAATGTTCT
>CAUYQV010072224.1:0-17142 GCA_963574575.1 Galagoides demidoff | reverse complement strand
AGATGGTTCTAGAAGGGATCGCTGCTTCCTAGGAGTCCCCACATCCTCAGTCTGCTCAAAGTCACTTTGTTCTTTAAGATTTAAGTCAATGCTGAGCATGGTGGCACATACCTGTAATCCTAGCATTCTGCGAGGCTAAGGCGGGAGGACCCCTTGAAGTCAGGAGTTCGAGACCAGCCTGAGCAACAGTGAGACCCTGTCTCTACTAAAAATAGGAAAATAACTAGTTGGGCTATGTGGTGGGCATCTGTAATCCCAGCTATTCGGGAGGCTGAGGCAAGAGGCTTGCTTGGGCCCAAGAGCTCAAGGTTGTTGTGAGCTATGATGATGCCACGGTACTCTACCCAGGGAGAACAGAGTGAGAATCATTCTTAAAAAAAAAAAAAAAAAAATTCAGATTGGTTGAAGTCTCATCTCTTTACAATGAATCTTGACTATGCACTCTTTTTTTGTAGCTGAGATTTCCTCTTACACTATCATGCTGCCCACATAGGGCCTGGGTAGGAAGTTGGTGGGATTTTGGTGGACGCTGGCTATGGCTAGGTGGGTCACACTGTCAGGCAGGGTACCCTGGTCTCCTGGGTAAGGTGCTGCCCATTCCTCAAGATACCACGAGCTACTCTGAGCACTGCCCTCTCCACCCCAAGTTTGTTCATTCGCTGCCGATTTGGAGACAGCCTCTCCGCATCCCTCTCTCCTGATGCTGCGGCAAGTTCTCACACACTCCTGTGCATGGCCAGCCTGTGGCTGCCTCTTTGATCGACCCCTTGTGCTTCTTTCCTTCTCTCAGTGTGTAGGCCTCTCACAAGCCCCTCCCTAGCTCTCAAGTGTGGGTGTACACATGTGTTCACTTCTGTAACATCTACTGAATTTCTGTGGATGTAGTGGGGGTCCCCCACTCACAGCATGGTCTAACTTCTTGAGATCAGAAGTTCATCCCCTATAATGGGAAACCCAGTCTCTCTCTTAATACCACAAGTATTCTTGGGAATAGGTTCCAAGCTTTGTCTCCTCTAAGTTCTTGATCACACTCTGGCACTCCTGAATGATCTGTCCTTTAATGTTTAAAAAACAAAACAAAACAACACTATGATGAATTCAGTCTCTCTGCCTCTCTGGAAAGCATATTGCCTCACTGGGCACTTCCCCAATTACTCCAGTCCTCACAAGGCCAGTAGATCAAAGCTACCTGTGAAGCACCGTTTATTAAAGTTCCGGGGCAATGGGGGAAGTTTCATTCTGAAAGCAACATGGTAAATAACATGGATAAATGAAATCTTTGTGCACAAGCCCCTTGGTCATTCCTGGAGGTAAGTAACATTCATTGGGAGTCTCATTTCTTTGAGCCCCAGGCTCCACTGACTTCCTTTTCTCTCCGGCTTCGTCCTCCCCCAACCCCACCCTCATTTTCCCGTGAATTTCATACAGAACAGATCAGCCATAGCTTTGTCTGGCACCAGATCTTCCAGCTTATGCACAGAGGGAGTCCTTTTCAAAACCAAGCACATGTGAAGGTTCGTTCCCTTACAAAGACTCTGTCTTTGTGAGAAGAACGAATGATCCGCTTCTGGATGTCTCCCCCACTCCCCTTGTCTGTGATGCTTTCGGCTGTAGAGTCACAGGTTGGGCTGAGTGAGACCTCAGAGTCTAATTAAATTCCCCATTGGATGCTTGAATTCCTTCTGTGGTCACTGAAAAGAGACCATCAGAGTCTGCTGGTCCCCTCCAACGGTAGTGGTGGGTATGTCGCTGCCTGGCTGGTTTATGCAACTTCTTCAGCTTCAGCTTCCTATTCTGCAAAAGGGAGCAATACAGTGGTATCTGCCTCCCAGGGTTGTTGGAAGGAGCAAATGAGAAGCAGATGCAAAGGGCTCTGCGCTGGGCCTCTGTGCCAGTACATGCTCACCGTGAGGGCCCCTCACTGAGCAGATCTGATGGAGAGAAGGATGCAGTCTTCACAGAGGGAGCTCGCCTGCATGCCTGGGATCTGCTCATTTCCAGCTATTGCCTATACATGACAGTCTGGGCAGCCCAAGACTTTGATCTTCTAGGGGTAACTAGTACTTATAGTTGTTCTGCCTCAGCAAATTTGATTTTGTAAAAAACTACAGTATTTCTGGGAGGTTGGTGGCAGAAGGAGGGGCAGGGACTTGTGGGGAAGGGCTGTCTAGGAGTGCCAGGGCAGCGGGTAGGGTTGGTGGCGTGAGCCTGAGCTCGGGCAGGCTTGGGCACCAGCCATGTTGGGACCACAGCTACTTAGAGTGATGGGAAATCTATGAAGGTCGGTCCAGGAGGGGATTCCTCTAGGAGTCTTTGCAATCCCACGACTTGGCCTCAGAGAGTGGACTCAACCTGACTTACGACCCTGGCCACAGATGAAGCTGCTGTAGCCACAGACTGAATTCAGACCTGGGCCAGTCACATCTGGGCTCTCCCCTTAGGGTGGTCGCTCATCACCACTCAGAGCCCACTCTGCTCTCCCAGGGGCCGACGCTGTGGACTGTTGGTGGTGGCAGATGGCGCACGTCTGCCTCGGGACTCCCAGTTCCCTTTGCAGCTCCTCTGGGACACCACCAACGTTCCCAAGAGGGGCTGTGAAATTTGCAGATAATTCTCAAGATAAAATTAATGTCGATACATTTTCATTTAAAAATAATAAGTGCTAGACAGAACTGTGGGGGGAGAGCCGCAGCAGGAACTCAGGAAATGAAGCCAGCTACACGTTCCAGTGAACCTGGAGGAGCAGGCGGGGTCCCCTCCACAGTGACCAGATGTCTAGATCCAGCTGTGGGGCCCACAAGCGCCCACCCCCACCTGCCTTGTGAGGACCTGAGATCCAAACTCCTCCGAGGAGCACCTGATTTTTGCAGTGTGGAGAAGCGCTTATTATAGACCAGAGAGTGTCTGGAGCCCGGAGACTGTCACCTTCCTCCTGTACCTGCTTAGGCCTTTGTCTCGGGGGTTAGCAGCTGATTTTCTCCTCTCCTGGTCTTCTGGTCCTCACAGCTCCTCCCTCTCTGCCTCCTTAATTTTCTTCAGCAACCTCTTTCCCTTTCCCCTTGATCTGCTTCTACCACCATTTCTTTTTTTTCTTTTGTCTTTCCTCTCCTTTTAAGTCACAGACAGAGATTTACAGACTGTCTGGTCCCACCTTGTCTCTCTTTTAGAAAGTCTCTCCCTCCCGCCCCAATTATTTTATTTCATCCTCAGATGTTTTGTCTTTCTCTTCTACCTCTGTTTCTGCCCTGCTGCCATTGCCAGCTCTCGTGTCCTCCCTTCCCCCCTCCCCAGCTCTCTGCTCTCCCACTCTCTCTGCCCATGGCCTTGTCGCCATCTCTGCATACCCAGGTCTCTAACTCTTCCCTCGTCTCTGCCTGTGCTCCCACCTCCTCAACTCTGTTGGGGCCACTCTTGCCTTTGCTGTCTCCTCCATGTCCCCTTCTCTCTCTCTCTCTCTCTCTCTCTCCCTCTCTCTCATTATATATCCCAGGCCTCCCCTGCACTGCCTTTGTCTCTTTTTCTCACTTTCATGGACTTTCTGACCACAAGGCTGAAAGGATGCCATGGTTCTTAGAAGCTGAGGATGGGGCTCTCAGTGACACCTGCACGGTGAGGAGTCAGGACTTCAGTCTCTGCCCCTGGGACTTTGGTGTGGTCCCACAGGGACCCCTGGACACGCTGGTTGTCTTGTCGACCTTCTTCTGCATCCTCCCCCTCTCAGCCTCTTCCCAGCTCTGTCCCAGCTCCCCAGGGTGGAACCTGTGCTCACTGAGGAGTGGCCACACTTGAGACTTGAACCTCAGAAGCTGGGGAAGGCTTCTGCTCTGAGATGGACGTTGTGGGTCTGAGAGTCTCTCCCAGTTGCCACCATGGATTATGGAAACCTCTTGGAGAAAGGCACTGAGCCTCCTGTTCTGATCTGGGGTAGAGTCTCAGCTCACAGCCCTTTGTATTGGAGCCTCCTGAAATGTCTCATGGTCTTGGGGAGTGGGGAGAAGAGGTAGAGAGAGATACTATTTTTGGGGGGTGTTTATGTGTTTTCTCTCTCTTGAACCTGATGTGACTACCTTGCTCTTTCCTTCCTTCTGTTTTAGCATCTTTTTCATCAAGGTCTAGGAGAAATGCTGCTTCCTTCTTGGAGTCTTCCCTGATTGCTGTCCCCATTCTGTCCCTTCTTAACCCCCTGCACAAACTCCTCCCTCTACTGAGTCCTGGGACTCATGTCTTCTCCCTCTTGTTTAATGACACCATTTCCTGACAGTTTCCTACCTCTCTCTTTACCTCTTGAGTGACTCATAGTAGGGTTTCAATTAACTGAATTCCTTCTATGGAACTTAATTTGTTTCTTCTTCTCTGTATAATTGGCAGTTCTCTCTAAATCAGCCCCTTTCCATCATGTGGTCATGGGTGATGGAGACAGCCACACCAAGCCTTTCCTCACCTGCAGTATCATCTGCTCCTCAAGTCTTACCAATTCTTTGTGTTACCAAGAGTTCCTCAGTTGATTCTACCCAAGTTCTACA
This sequence comes from Galagoides demidoff, assembly GCA_963574575.1. Taxonomy (NCBI): domain Eukaryota; kingdom Metazoa; phylum Chordata; class Mammalia; order Primates; family Galagidae; genus Galagoides; species Galagoides demidoff. The sequence goes on along the minus strand of CAUYQV010072224.1, from coordinate 12,619 downwards.
CATCCATGAGGCCACTCTGTCTTTTAGTAGTCAAAAAAGGGGGCTCAGTTCCCACCCTGCCTATGGGGGGATATCCAACGTCATGCCCCCAGATCTCTGGATATTTCTGGAGATCTTACATTTCTCCCAATCCTGACCTTCAATCTCACTCTCATGTTTATCTGTCAGGTCAAACTTGGTTTCCCCAAAGGGACTCCAGGGATGAAGGAGTATTCTGTTGCAACAGTCATAGCAAACAAGTTTGAAGATTAGATACTTCTGATATTCAGGGAGGGGAAATTCTTTTTATAGTTTTATATCCCTTTATTTTAGAACCATTTCAGAATTCAAAAAAACTACAAAAGTAGTACAATATTTCCATGAACCCTTCAACCAGTTTCCCTGAAGGTCAACATTGTATACAACCACAGTGCATTTATAAAAGTGGGGAAATTAACATTGGTACAATGTTATGTAAGCTGTAGATAGACCTTATTCAATTTTCCCCTCTATTTGTCCTGCTAACATCTTTGCTGTGGTCCAGGATCCAATTCAGAGTCCTGTACTGCGTTTAGGTGTCACATCTCTTCAGCCTCCTTTAATTCAGAAACTTCCTTCATCTTTCGTGCATCGTCTTGACACTTTTGAAGAGTACCGGCCGCCAGCCGTTTTGTAGAATGTTCCTAAACTTGGGTTTGACTGATGTTTCCTCCTGATTAATTCAGGCTGTGCATTTTTGGCAAGACGGCCACAGAAGTGTTATAATGTTCTCCTCATTGTTTCCCATCAGAAGAAACATGGTGTCGAGGGTCTCTTTATGGCTTATGTTAACTTTGATCACTTGGTTACAAAGTGTCTATCAGATTTCTCTATTGTAAAGTTACAATGTTTCCCTTGATCCTTTGAGATTATGTAAATATCTTGCTTCTCCTCATGTTTTTTCCCCCCACTAATTTTAGCATCCATGGATGATTCATTTATTGAAATAATTATTACTATGGGGCTTGCCAAGTGATTTTCTATTTCCATCATTCCCTCTATTTTTATTACTTGGATTCCATTGTAAGGAAGAACTTTCTTTCCTTCCTTTCCCCCTTCTTTCCTCTTTATCTATTCATATTTTTATTACATCGGTATTGGCTTGTTGATGCTTATTTTATTCTGTGGATTATAATTTGCAGCCATCATTATTTTTAGGTATGCTGGCTGACTGACTGGCCCAACCCACTCCTGGCCTGGTTTGCTTGGTGCTTGTCACCGACTAGGGGCTCTTTCTCCAGCATTTCCCCACTCCTCACTCATGGGAGAAATAGCTATGGGAAACAGCTATGTTGGTTTTGCGTTTGGTGACCCTATCCCTAATTCTAAGAGTTTCTTCTTAGAAGAAACTTGGTTTCTTCTTACCCAATCAGCCTCCTAATCTCATGTTACAAAGTCTCTTTCCGTTAAAACAGGATGTAAGCCAGTCAGTGCCAAGTCTTCTCCTGGCCAAAGAGATTGGTTCAGGGATGGTCATGTGACCCCAATTGGGCCACTGACTGTGAGGAGGGGCTTATGCCAGGGAAGGCTCTTCACTGGCCCGAGAGGTCTGCAGAAGGCTGGCCCTCCTCTCTCCAGTTTGTGGGAGTGATGGGGGTGGGGGGAGGGGAGGATAAAGAAGGGATACCTGGAGCTGCTGCAGCCACTCGTCACCACGAGGAAAGGAGATACCAAAGAAGGCAGAGAGGCGAAACACAAAGCACCATGTCTTTAAAGGTATTTTCAACCAAGGAATCTAGCTGACCTTTACTACAGGAAATTCCAAGTTCATGGGCCTTACATTGTTCGAATTGGGTTTTTTTGACTTGCAACATGCAGACTCCTGGCAGCATCAAGGTCTGTGATGCTCTCTGCTGACCTGGCTCCCATTCTCTTTGCTCCCTGAGCTGATGTTTCTGCCCTGCTGACAGACTTCTACTGCTGGCAAAGCACTGATCTGCCCAGGCAGAGGGCTTTGGAATCAGACTCATGTGGGTGTTCAAATCCCCCACAAACTGTATGACCTTGAACAAGTTATCTTACTTTTTTGAATTTAAGTTTTTCTCTCAGAAAATTGGGTCTCTCCTGCCCACCAAAAAACATCAACCCCATTCTCTACAGGCTCTTGTGAATGAGGCAATCCATATACAACTCAGCACACAGTAGGGCAACAACTAATTTTGCCTCCGCTTCCCTCGGCTCCTGTCTCTTCATTACAGAGTATGCTTTCCTAGGCCTTGGGCCTCAAAGGAGACCCTGGCCCTCTCCATGTCGGCTTCTCAGACTTAGAATCTCAGTGATTTTCTGAAAGAAAAACAAATCCCTGTTGCTAGAGAAGACGAACGGCTCAGCCATTTGCTAAAACAAATATTAGTTTAGCGTTGTCCAGGGAGAGCGGCGGCTCCAAGCACTGTTTGTGTTTGGTATCCTTTGAGGAGCTGATAATTGTGTTGCTGAGGACAAACATCTCGAGGCGGAGTAGGAGGTGGCACAGCTGCCCTGGGAGCCGTCCACCCTGCTCTGCCCCCCATCCTACTGCTGGCAGCGTGGGTCAGGCCTCTGGGGCACTCATCCCCCTCCTGTCCATCTGTGTCTGTTTGGGATCATACCTTGGGTGCTGGGGCCACCCACACCTGGGGCCAGGAGCTGGCTTCTCTTATCCAGTAGTGTGGAGAGGGATTCACTGGTCAGACAGCTGGCTGTGCATTGACAATCCTGAGGACCCAACCCCAACTTGTATGTGTCTGCGGCACACGTTGCAGTCCAGGGTTTGTCAGCCTCAGCACTGTCGGCACCTTAGGCCTGATAAGTCTTGCTGTGAAGGGCTGTCCTATACATTGTGGAATGTTTGGCAGCATCCCTGGCCTTCTCCACTTGCAACAGCCAAAAGGTATTGCCAAACACCCTGAGGAAAAGCATGGCCTCCAGTTGAGAACCAGTGTTCTGCTGGAAGGCAGGGAGGAAGGCTGCAGGTAGCTATCTCTTGGTTCAAATCCTGGCCCTATCACTTACCAGCTGTGGTCTTTGACTTGTTCACTTAACCTCTCCGAGTCTCAATGCGTGCACCTGTGAAATGGGAGTCCTTATGGTGCTGCTTCACGGGATGGCTGAGAGAGTGAAATGAGATTGTTTCCAGGCCACCCCATCTTCTGGGTGCATGCTAACCTGCCTGTGTGGACTGGAGGCCTCTGCAAGGGTGGGGGCCGTGCCTGTATTGGTCACCACTGTGTCCCAGCACCCAGCACGGGGCCTGGCACTAGTTGGTGGCGTCTCTGGGCTGCTCTAGGTCTCACTGAATGTTCGCTCACTTTCCTGCTGCTTTATGTTCTTGACAAAAACCCTTTAGCACCTGGCCTTCCTTGGGGAGGAAATCTCATCTCAATCTGGATTTTATGTACTTATCCTGAGCACAGTTGCCTTCCTTTTCTGAAGGAAGGCTCTGGAAAGCTTGCTCTTGCCCTTGTCACCACCCCAGAGTCAGTTTGACATTAGCAGCTCTGAGAGCACCTCTCTCCAGATTCCTGCTGCTAACTCCAGAGCATCCTCCAGACCATGCCTCATTGGCACAGCAGAGATGATTGACATATGTTGAGTCCAATGAAAGAGCAAGCCCTTTTCTGCTCAAATGACCATCTCTGCCCACCATCTTATGAGGTTCTCGGGGGAGATTCCTAGTCCTCTAAGTACTGCATAGATGAACTTCCAATCACTGCTGTGTCCTAAAGGCTAATTTAAGAAGCATAATTATGTTTCTAGAATCATTTCTACCAAGAGAAGAAGGGCATTTCACCCCAGTACTATGTGTCTAGACCTGTACTGTATCTTCTGGAGACTCTGGAGGATAAGATAGGCTTTTCTCTTGCAGGGACTGACAAGTAGGGAAGTCTAAGACTAATAAAGCAACATTTAAAGAACATGTAAGTTATAAACTGATGACAAGAGCTTGTAAGTGGAGGTGGAGAGGCTGTCCAGGTGCCCAGTCCTCTGTGCCCTTTGCCTCCACTGCCAGTACTCTGACTTAGATGTCACTATCTCTGACCTGGAAGATTACAATTGTCTCCAACTGGTCTCTCTGCTTCCAGCCTCCTCCAATCTACCTCTAGGGACATTTTTCAAAAATGCAAATACAATTATACACAGCTTACCTGGAACCTGGGTAAGATTTCTCATGGTGTTATCTGTACACAGGGACATTGGAAACAATTGGGGAATGGCTCACTAAATGGTAGTGCACGTGAGGAAATATTTTTAAAACCTCATGTTTTTAAAGACTAATTAGAGACACAGGAAAATACTTGTGGTGAGAACAAAAAACTGGATTCAAAAGTATTTGGCATGATACCAATTTAGTAAGTATATATATGCATATAATTGCAAATTGAAATTATATATGTATATACATCAGCAGAAAAGTAACAATGGATATTTCTACTTGGTAAGATACAGAAGAGTTTTTATTTCTTCTAGACTTTATGAGGTCAGAGATGGGCTAATTTGCCTAAATATTAATTTCTAATTTCTACATAGGCAATGGCAGCTTGTCCTCCTGGGAGCTCTGAGCAACTGTATGGAACTTGTTTTAAAACTTACGCATCAGAGGTTCAGGGAAGCTGCAGTATTTGCCCTCCAGTTCCCACTCATCTGAGGATGGTACCAAGGTGAGCTGAGCCCTCTGGTGCTTGGAGCAGGTCACAGTCATCATACGCTGGAGTGGCAGGAACTGAGATGGTAGAGGCAGGGTGCTCACAGGCTCTGCTACAAACATGATTACTTAGAAATAATAATAAAAACATTCTAAGAAGATCAACATGCAATTACAAATGGCCTTGGGAAAGTTACTTCATCTCCCTGAGCCTGTTCCTTCATGGTCAAAGCAGGGACAGTCATACCTGTGTGGCCTTGCTCCTGGGGTCTGATGGGAGAGGGGTTAGTGTGTATATGTGTACATGTGTGCGCTTTGTGGGTTGAATGTCTGTGTTCCCCCTCCTGCCTCTATTAAATCCATATGTTCAGCCCCCAAGGTGACTGTATTTGGAGATAGAACCTGGGAGGAGATAATACATGTTAAATGAGGTCGTAAGGGTGGGGTTCTAATCTGCTACGGGTGGTTCCTTATATGAAGAGGAAGAGACAGGGAGCACTCTGGAAGGCTCTGTCTGTTCCACGTTTAACTGCATCGCATGTGCTCTCCTCATGGACAAATCCCATTTGCAACATAAATGGCTGCTTGCCACTAATAGAAACCGATATGTAGAAAATGTGATCCATTATCTCCCCCGCTGTGGTCTGCTCACCTCCAGGTTTTATTTCACATTTGAGGGCACCCAAAGAGGCCAATGTTATGCCAAGAATTTTTTTTTGAAAACGAAAAGAACTCATTTAGGGAGCTCTGCCCGGAGTGAGAAGCGATTCCAGGCCTCTGAATGTGAAGGGTCTAGAGGAGAACCCCCCTGACATGATGAGAAGACTACCATGTGCAGGCCAGGAAAAGAGCCACACCGAAACCAGACCTGCTGACACCTTGACCTTGGACTTCTCCATCTCCAGAACTGTGAGAAACAAATGTCTGTTGCTTAAGCCCCCTGAGTCTATGGCATTTTGTATGGCAGTCTGAGCTGGCTGAGACAGCATGTATGTTTCAAAGAAAGAGAGCAATATAAAGGAAACACATTTCCTAGGTCTTTTTTGGCAGAGAATAAAAATGGGATCCTAAGAAGTGTTAGTTCCAGCGGATGCTGGGCTCAGTTCCTCCCAAGGAACTGTGGATGGCCAGGGGGTGTCTTTTAGGAACTCTGCAAGGAGTCCTTTTGGAGACCCTGTGGGAGCTACATTTCTCTCTCCCTGCTCTGCTCATTGCAGTGGTGTCTGTGACCCTGCTGACCAGGAGGAGGAAGCAGTGATCCACCACCTTCGGTGTCTGGCTCAGGACAGCCAGCATCTGGCGCTGTACCTGGTGCTGGGGGAGTGGTCCTTCCTTTTGTTGTTCCCAAGGCTGTGGGTCCCTTGCTGGCTTGTCCTAGGCTCTCAGCGTTCCCCAGAAATTGCTGTGTGGAGGCTCTTCTAGTCACATCTTTCTCTCCTTAGGTTGCAAGGGTGATTCTTGCATCTCATTTCTTGTGAAATGAAACCTGGAGGTGAGCAGACCCCAGGGGTCGGGGGTGATGCCTGTGCATTCCCCTCTTTGGGCCTGAGAGGAGGAGTGAATGAGGGACATGACCCATGTTCAGAATCTTTCCTCCTAAACCCTGGCTCTCAGTCTTGGAAATAGCATGTGGTTCTTTCGTCAGAGTGAGTTTTTTCCCAGGAAGCACCTCCATTCCCCACATAAACGGATGCATAAGACCTTCAGGGTGGCTAAGATATGATCAAATTCGAGGCTGAATCTGACTTATGAGGCTGAAACTGGGACATCTCTACAGTGTATTATCATAGTAGGACTGCCTGCCTAAGCTTGTGAGCTCTCAAGTTATTTACATACCTCCTCACTATGTGGCTTTAGCAAATTACTTAACCTCAGAAGTATTAATTTTCTTATCTGTGAAATGTGGATAGCAATAGTACTCTTCTCATTGGGTTGTGAGGATTAAAAGCAAGGTTACATGCAAAGTACTTATCATGTGCCTGGCAGGTAGTCAACTTTCAGTACATTTAAACTACTGTTAAAATAATATTGTGTTTACTATTTTTATGGGGGGAAATGTCTCAGTCATGCTTCTCCAGAGAGACAGAATGAATTGGACATACATTTATATATGAGTGTATATGCAGATAGATGGATGCGTGAATGAGATGGGATTTATTAAAGGGAAATGGCTCACGTGATAATGAGGCTGAGAGGTCCCATGATAGGCTGCCCATCTATAAGCTCAGTGGTCCCCAAACTTTTTGGCACCAGAGAAGATAATTTTTCCATGGACTGGGGTGGAGGCAATGGTTTCAAGGTGATTCAAGAGCATTACATCTCCACCGCAGATCATCAGGCACTAGATTCTCGTAAGGATAGTGCAACCTGGAGGGCCTCACCTGGGCAGTTTGCAGTAAGGTTCCTGCTCCTATGAGAATCTAACGGTGCCCCTGATCTGACAGTAGGTGGAGCTCAGGTGGTGATGTGAGCAATGGGGAGTGACTGGAAATACAGATGAAGCTTTGCTCACCTGCCCACCTCTCACGTCCTGGGGTGCAGCCAGGTTTCTAACAGGCCGCGGACAGGGACAGGTCCATGGTCCAGGGATTAGGGACCACAGTGTAGACTGGAGACCCAGGGAGACTGGTAGTTTGGCTCAGTTCACGTCTGAAGGGCTCGGAACAAGAGAAACTGATGCTGTAACTCTCAGTCTGAGTCTGAAGGCCTGAGAACCCAGGGGCGGGGGGTGATGCTTGTGCGTGTCCCAGAGCTGAAAGGCTGGGGGACCTGGAGGTCTGGAATCCAAGGTCAGGGGAATATGGGTGTTCTGGCTTCAGAAGAGAAAGAGCACTTCGCCTTTCCTCTACCTTTCCGTTCTGTCTGGGGCCCAAGTTGATTGATGATCTTCCCCACCCGGTTCACCAACTCCCGCACAAATCTCCTCTGGAAACACCCTCACAGAACACTAGAAATAATGCTTTGCTAGCTATCTAGGCATCCCTAATCCAGTCAAGCTGATACCCTAAAATTAACCATAACAGAAGGGAAGACCAGTTTCCAGAAAAGAGACCCAAGCTACCAACATTACTATTGAGTTGGTGTTGGTAAGATCAATCACATTTCCAAATGACAATAAAGTAGGAAAGAGTCCTATATAATACATGGTCCAGATGTAAAGTCTACCTCCAAGCCCACCTGATCATTTACAAACCTCCAATTCTTGCCTCTCTGTTCTTCACCTCCCCAAGTCTGGACATTCTGCTTGGCTGGTCTCTCCATCTTCCCCATTGGTAGCTCAGGGTTAGGGGGCTCAGGACAGCCCTGATTTCCAGGGATGAGATGAGCCAATGTTCCTGTGACTCTAGTGTGTCTAACCACTCTGATTTCCCTGGGACTGTCCTAGTTTTAATATTGAAAGTTCCATGTTCCAGGAAAGCCCCCAAGCCCTGAGTCAAACCAGAAAGACTTGTTTTCCCATTGGGAGGAGAAGATGCATGTGGCACTCTGCTCACTTCCAGGCTGGCCACCCCATGTATGACTCCCCCAAAATGTGGGTTGACAGTGCTGAGTGAAGCATCAACTTCTTCACCAGCATCTTGTCTGATTTAAAGCATCAGGGCCTGCTTCCAGGAGCTGTCCGGAAAAGGTAACCCTGGGGATGGCGTGGGAAGAGCTCCACGTAGGCTGAGCTGAATCACTGCTGTGATCAAAAGGCTGCTCTGCTGATTTTATCAGTGGCTTGACAAGGACCACTGGAATCCGAGATCTCTGCTGGGAGTCTGTGCTCACGGCTACAGAGCCATGGGAGGGGCCGTCTCCAACGGGAGTTACACAGTCTGCCCTCCTGTCACTCCCTGGAAGTGACCAAGGAGAGTTATAAGGTATCTTGGGGATCCCACAGCTCTTAAGTAGTCTGAGCATCTACCTCAAAGTGCCTTATAAAGGTCCCTTTATACAGCCAAAACCTGGGAGGTCAATGTCAAGCTCCTTTATGTCTGGAGTTAGAGGAAAGAGGATGTAGCAAGAGATGAGAAAGATAGATGAGACTGTGGTGCAGGGCGTGAGCAGAAAGGCAGGGAGGTGCAGAAGGTAAGATGGGAGAAGGACGGGAGCCTGAGTCCCTCCCAGGCACAGACCCCCCACTGGCCGTATAATGATGGCTAACCCTGACCACACCCTGAGCTTTGACTTTTGACCCATCAAAGACTGAGATTGGCACATGCGGACCCTCAACCTCCCACCTCTAGGCAGATGCTGTGAGAACTGTCTACAGCTCTTGTCTACAAATCTCTCTCCTGTTAAGAGCAGACAGCGCAGCTCTGAGTTCACACACCAGCTTGGCTGCTTCCCCCGCGTCCATCAATGCCCCAATTACCAGCAAATTGCTAACACTCGAAACCACTCTCTCTGCATATTAATTTGGCTAAGCATGCGTTCATCAGGTAACCCAGGTCCCCTGCAAGCCTGCTGGTGTTATTTGCTCTGCAGAACCAGGTAATTTCCTTGCAGGACTTCGGTGGAAGTTGAAAAGCAGTGTCAGCTTCTGCTCTTAATTAGGGGTGGGCTTTCTCTGGTAAGTCACTGATCATTATCAATGAGCTTGTAATTTTATGTCCCAGAATTAGAGACTGATGATTAAAGAGAAAATCGAGAGGCTGCCATGTAGGTCCAACCTCCAAAGATCCAGGCTTCTTTTAATCTCCATAATTTATTCCACTGTGACCTTTTCCTGTTGATTCACTGAGACTTCCCAAATTGCAGCAACCCCTTCTCTTTGGGAAGGGGAGGGCTATTTCCCCTGGATCATCAGCATTGTGAGTGGCGGTGGCCACCCCTCTGACTGGAGGGGAGTGAGCTGGTGGCTTGTCTGGGTCTGGCTTTGTTCAAAGAGGATGCACCAGGGCTCTGGGAGCTTGTCTGGCTTTGTTCAAAATCTTGTCTGGCTTTGTTTAAAGAGGATGCACCAGGGCTCTGGGAGCTCTTTTCTCTCTACCTTGTCTCTCTTGGTGACCCAACAGCTGCATCCAGTCTCACTTCTGGTGCTGTTGGATATTGTGGGGGACAGGTCATGGGACTACAGGATGACAGAGGCTTAAACTTCCCTGTGTTCCTGGCACTGGATCAGGATCCTGCAGCCCAGCCCCTCTAGGGGGCACAGCTGGTGGCTTTGCCCACATCCATTCCTCTTTCTTCTGGCCATAGCTTGGTCAGTACCATGTTATGGAGACATCTGCTCCCACTTGCAGGGATGGTCTTGGGGCTCAGCCCTTGCCAGTCCACGCGTGCTGCTCTCCCACGGTTGCAAAGCATCAGTTAGAAGTTGGCCGGTCACCCAAGCAGGCTGGGTGAGACTCAGTCCTGTAGGAGCTGTTGGAGAGCGAGGCTGTCTTCTTGCTGCAGTTGCTAAGCAAGGAGAGAGTAAGCGTGGAGCTGCCAAAGTGCTCAGCTGGATGCAGGATTTAAAGACCAGGCAATTGTGACACTCACAGATGAGAACTGGATGTCTACCTTGTAGCTAGTTTAAACAATATAGGGACAGAGAAAGGACTTCAAGTATTGTTGAAATGGCAGGAATGATAGAATTTATTGGTAAATCTCTAATAGATAAATGCCTAAATTGATATTGAATATATCACCCATGGAACCTCCAAAGTGGAGGCTGATAACTTGTTCAAGCCTGAGGCAGGGGCTACCCCAACCAGCCTGGTTCCAAGCCCTGACCCTGCACTGGACAGTGGGATCATCTTGGCCCCTCAGGTAGGTCTGGGATCCATCCTATCCCAGCCCTACTCACTTGTGCTCACTTCTAGTAACTGGAGGCCTGTGTTGCCTCTCTGATCACATCTGTCTTAGGAGGAGGCACAATGCAATGGTCAGAACAGTGGGGTTGGAGTCAGGAGACCCAAGTCTCTATCTGGTTGGGTCAGTACGTAAATCAATAATAGCTCTGGACAAGTGACATGTTCGATATAAACTTCTATTTCCTATAATGGCTCTGCTTTCCTCCCTGGCTGTCCTCGGTCAAGTTGCTATGAATTCTGTATACTAGGAACTCTGGGAAATTGTCCTTCTGAGCATTACCTCACTTCTTGAAGGGCAGGTCCCCCTGGATAATGAGGACAACAACAGATTTAAATTAGCAAGGGCATACTTAGGTCCTCCTTGGTTTTTGACTTAAGCAAATTGAGGTCGAGCTTCCCAAGCTGGGCAAATAAGGTACTAAGCACAGCATTCTGCTTAGCACACCTCTCCTATTGGTAAGAAGGACACCCCCAAGCAAGGCACGGCAACTTTGGAACCTAGCACTGCCCCCTGGCTAGCAGCAGGGTGAAGCTGCGGCACTGTCCAGAGTGAAGATGGAAAGTGTTCCAAGTCCTAAGTCCTGCCTCTCTCCTGTCCTGACATGGCCTCGCAGCTGGGGCTCCAGCCTTCACCATTTCAGCAGCTGTCAAGGCTTCAGGACCAATTGTAGGCTCAGCAAGGAGGGGTGTGAAAGCTTTCATCTCCTGTTCTGGATGCTCTTTGCTGTCTGGTTGTGACCTTGTGTGAGGAATCCCATAGGGGTCCTCCCCATGATGTATCCCAGTGTCTGTGGCCCCATCGCACAGAGTCTGAAACCTGACAGCACTTCCACTATGATGCTAACTAAGTCTTTTATGTTGTGTCTGTCTTTTATTTTGTGCATGTTTTAGCTCTCTGGGCACCTGAAGCCCCTTGCCACATGGTCCTAGAGTATTTGAATTTTGATTTCCGAAAGGTGTTGCCCATGGAGTTAAGGCCCCGTCACCAGTACAGAGCGGGAACTTGGTAAATGGCAGTCTGGATGGATGAGTAGAAATGACGTGGTGGAAGATTAGCTGAATGGCTGGCTGGGCACAGGGAATAAGCAATGAGGGATGGACAGTGTACACGCTGGTGGGTGGACAGATAGACGGGCTTTATTTGGCAATGATCAGCATGGGTCAAAGCCCTGGGATCCCCTTTGTCACACTCCAGTGCCATGTCCTGCTTCCTTTGGTCCACAACCAGCCTGCCCCAGGCTCCTGCCCACCTGCCTGTACCTCTGTCTGATGTCCCACTCACCTATCTGGTGTGTGCTGGCAGCCGTGGTTGGTTTGTCATCCCTACCATCCTCAAATTTGGCCCACTCTGTGGCAGGCACCTCCAGTGATGCCAATCCTGGTTAGAGCTGGGGACATGCATGGATTAGGGCCAGTGTGGGGAGAGACAGGGCGGGGTGTCATGGAAACGCCGGGTAAATTGGCTCAGGGCCCATGCTGCACCCTCCATTATACTCTCCGGAGGGGCAGGCTCCTTGCTTCAGAAAACTTAACTTTGCTTTTTCTTTTATGAAAAAATAATCAAAGCCCAAAATGTAGCTGGCAGAGTTTCTGAAAGTCAATAGGAAAGAAGCAAAGGAAAGGAGCTGAAACAGAGATAGTGTTCAATGCCTCTGACTGAGACGGCTCTAATTAAAACAAATCTTTAAAGCATAGACCTGGAAGTTGGCCCCAGAGGGAACAGAAATCTCGGAGATGGACACTTCTCCCGGAGTTGGCTGCTAATGATAGGACACACACCCCAGCTGCTGCTCTTGCTGGCTGTTGCCAGGGAGGCTGGCTACAAGGGAAAGAACTCAGGCTTCAGGCCCCCAATCTCCTCTGCAGGAACCCAGAGCCGGGATTTTGGAAAAACACAGAGAATAGCCTGCCAAAGCCTCCCTGGAGCTATTTTGCCTTCTTGACGCGTTGTGAGGGGCTTTTGGGGGTCCAAGCTCACATTTCTGTAGAACAGTTGGTTGTCCATTCTTTAAATCCACCTGCTCTTTGCCCGTCTCCTTGTTTCTTTCTTTCTTTCTTTTTTTTTTTTTATTAAATGTTAGCTGTGTACATTAATGCAATCATGGGGTACAGTGTGGTGTTTTCATATACAATTTGAAATATTTTCATCAAACTGGGTAACATAGCCTTTATGTCATTTTCTTAGTTATTGTGTTAA
>CAUYQV010072219.1:0-62171 GCA_963574575.1 Galagoides demidoff | reverse complement strand
TTTTTTAGTTAACCACATGAAAACAAACTTATTTTAATAATATATTTTATTTAGCCCACTGTATGAAAAATATTGTCCTTTTGACATGTAGTCAACATAAAAATCATTGAGATATTCTCCAATTCTTTTATAAGAAAGGATCAAGTCTTGACCAGTTTGATGGAAGTATTTCAGACTGCATGTGAAAACCCCACACTGTACCCCAGAAGTGCATTAATGTACATAGTTACCATTCAATTAAAAAAAAAAACAAAAAAACCCCAATAGCCTCTATGTGCAAAACCCATATAATTGAATGTTTACTGAATTAGCTGCTAATAATGTCATGTACAATATGAGATGCCCATATTGCCATTAATATTTTCAAAAAATTATCACACTCCTGAAGGAACCAAATCTAAACATCTGGTCTTTCATTAAATCGTAAACTATTTACTGGAGGCCAGTTAGGTTCCATACTTTCTCTCTGGCAACACCCCCCCCCCCCCAAATGCAGGGTGAACAGGTGGATGAAGCCACTGCACTTAACCAAGCACAAACCTCACTAATGAAAATCTCATTAGGTATTAGGCCAAGCATTCTTGAACAGTGTTTTGATGCCCTTCCCGCTTTAAAAAGTTTGAGGAAACAAATTCTTATAAAATGGAAAACTTTAATTGTTTAAAGCAAAGGCACAAGTAAACATTTTAAGTTATCATACAATGTTACAATAAAAAATTCCGACAGGAAAACGAAATACACTATAACTTTGCATCTCTCTGGTGCATCAAACGTATTATTCTACCATCTCCTCTTTGATGTGGAAAGAAGAAATAGGTAGGTCAATAGGTGTGATGTAAAACTTGGATTATAAATAGCATCTACTATTCTTTTAACCAGAAATTTTAATTTCAGTAGAATTTTTAAAATTTACTCTTTTATTATTGACAGAGCAGCAATTACTTTCAAGCCAAAACTCACTGTTTTAATAAGTAATTCACTGACTTCATGAAATGTTAGTTGACAGTGTCTCATACTACATTAATCAAGCTGGTCATGAAATGTAATTCATTACTTATCTTACTTTAAATCTGAATATTATGGTGCATTATGTAAAAGATAAATGAGAACGAGGAACCATATGATTTTTTATGATGTCAAAAATAATGCATTTTAATAGGTCTAGACCTTATTTTCAATCAAAGGCACTATCTGGAGAATAACAAGCTGCATCATGTTCAGAGCTGAAAAAAAGTTTCTTTTTCCCTTTTTCCCTTCCAATGTAACTGGCCAGTTAGTTGGAATGTGATGTCTCAGTTAGTTAGCAAACATTGAGTGCCTTTTATCTAGCAAAAAGAAAAAAAGGGCAGAAAGTATGTAAAGACCTATCTTTGACTTTTTTCCAGGAAGACAAAATTTATCATTCTTGTTTGTTTATTTGTTTGTTTTTAGAGACAGGGTCTCACTCTGTTGCCATGGCTGCAGTGTAACCGCTATTTATAGGCACAATCATAGCACATTATTGCCCGAAATTCTTAGCCTTCTAAGTATCTGAGACTGTAGATGGGTGCCAGTTTTTAAAAACGTTGAAGTGTTTTTGATCTAAAATATCTCTGCTTGATTACCTCAATGCAACTTCCATTTCGTTCAGATCATTACAGCCTCTACTCTGAGCCTTTGAACCCAGGATGGCAACGACACCAGGCAGGTAATATCTCAAGGGAGCCAGTTTTCCTACTGTGAGTCAATTCATTCTTCCTTTCCCCCTTAAATATTCTAAGTGTTCAACTGAATAACATTTAAATAACACAAAAAAAATAAATAATAATCCATCAAGAAAACATTGTTTAATGCCTCAGAATCTTATTAATATAACATCCTTATATTAATCTGGATTAAATCAGGGCACAGTATTCTTTTGCATCCTAAAGGCCAGGAAGATTTTAAACTCTTCTAAGGTTTATTTGAATCAGATTTTTTTTTTTTTTTGAGACAAGAGTTTCACTTTACCACCCTTGGTAGAGTTCCATGGCGTCATAGCTCACAGCAACCTCAAACTCTTGGGCTCAAGAGATTCTCTTGCCTCAGCCTCTCAAGTAGCTGGGACACAGGTGCCCGCCACAATGCCTGGCTATTTTTAGAGATGGGGTCTCGGTCTGGTTCAGGTTGGGCTTGAACCTGTGAGCTCAGGCAATCTACCCACCTCGACCTATAGAATGCTAGGATTATAGGTGTAAGTCACTGTGCCCGGCTGAATCAAAGATCTTGAATGAGAAGAGTGATGTTTCTAGTTTTTCACTGTCCAAAGAATATCAAGAGAGTAAGGTTCATTTACCATGATTCCTCTTTTGTATATTCTACTGGTTAAGAAATCTAGGCCACTATTCTTTTATCATCTAACTCCTAATCAGAAATGGTACATAGGAAATTTCCTAAGAATATCTTTCAAAGTTTAGAATTTAAACAGATTCTAGAAAACTGTTATTTATTATTTTAAAGTCAAATTATAGCATTTACTCAATGACGCTTACCTTGAAGGTCAATGCTACCTGCTTTAAAGAACAATGCTAAGATTCTGGAATTCTTTCCTTTCTCTCTCTCACTGTCCAAAGATACAGGTATTCTTCCAAAAGTTTCTATGGACCAAAGACTTCACCGTATAAGATATCTGACATACTTTCCATTTTGAATAGTTCTGAGCATATCCATGCAATTTTACATTTCCAAATCATTAGCTCAACAGTAAAATCATATGGTTTGTTCTATTGAGCCAAACTGAAGAAGTAAACTCAATTTTATTGTATCTGAATCAAGAATTAGTAAACCTTTTCTGTAAAGGGCCAGACAGTAAATACTTTAGACTATGTGGGCCAAATAGTCTGGTAAAACCATCCACTCTGCCACTGTAGCACAAAAGCAGCCACAGACAATATGTAAACAGGTAAGGATGGGTGTGCACCCATACAACTTTATTTATGAATACTGAAATTTGAATTTCATATAACTTTCATGTGACACAAAATATTTTTTAATTTTTTCCCATTTTTAAAAAAGTAAAAACAGGCAGCTGACTGGAATTATCTCACGGGCTGCACTTGGTTGACCTTTGGTTCAGATCCTTCAGATTTCTAGACATGGGGGGAAGGGTGTCAAAGCAAGAACATGACCACGAATCATCTCCCTGCACTCAAGCACTGACAGCCATTAGGCTGACAGTAAAGAACCCCAAAAGAGAATCCCAAAAGCACCAGATAATTCTAGCAGTAGGGACTACATTGATGAACAGTGTAGAGCTTATAAGTGTTGATATTCACATATCTCTATCTATCTGTCATTATATTCAGGAAACACACTTAAATCAAATTCATTTAAATCACATTGTCAGAAAACTGAGAAATTCATTCACTAGCTGAACCTTTCAAAACCTTTGGTGTTACAGAGATCTGGATTAAAAATCTTGTCCCTGGTACTTACTGGCTTGGGACCAGAAGTAATTTACTTAAGCACTACAATCTGGCCTGGTGCTACGGACAGACACAGAAGGCATATTTTTGATCTCATTTCTCAGGCAAATAGCTACAAAGGCCTTGCTGGAGGCTTACCTCCGGGTATTAGAAAGTCAACAACTTTTGTCTCTGCTACTCCATTTCATCCTGTAACTTCTTTTCTGGCATGAACACACTGTGCAAAGTGAGGCACATACCGAGTTCTACTTTTCTCTTTTCCCCCAGGCTCTATTTTTCTTTTCTTTTCTTTTTTTTTTTTTGAGACGGAGCCTCAAGCTATCCCCCTGGGTAGAGTGCCATGGCATCACAGCTCACAGCAACCTCCAGCTCCTGGGCTCAAGTGAGTCTCCTGTCTCAGCCTCCCAAGTGGCTGGGACTACAGGCGCCCGCCACAACACCCGGCCATTTTTTGGTTGCAGCCATCGTTGTTGTTTGGCAGGCCGGGCTGGGGATTCGAACCCGCCGCCTTAGGTGTATATGGCTGGCGCCTTAGCCGCTTGAGCCACAGGCACCGAGCCCCCAGGCTCTATTTTTCATAGTCTACTAACAAAAATGAGAATGGAAAGTGCCCAGTCAACACATTCCTGTCACCATAATATAATGTAAGTTAGGTGTTTCTTCCAATTTATGACAGGCAATGACAGTATTCCATTTTCTAGGGGGAAAAAGTCTGAACTATAAAAAAAGGAAAAACTGGTAAGAAAAGATTTTTATGGCTTTATCTATAGATTAAAAACTAGAGAATCTGAAGATGTTCATAGATTATATGTAGATATAACTGCTGTGCATCTTGGAGCTTAGCCCATTACTTAAATTATATTATGTAAAATACAAACACTAAGTAGTATGTGCTATAACCTGTTTAACCATGAAAAATTCATCACATACATAGGAAGTAAAAGATTTTACCAATAGTGTTTTTGAACAGGCATCAGTTATGAATCTGTTAGTGTTGAATGCTAAGCAAAATGCTAAAGCTCTTAAAATATTAGTGTTTGGTTTTATTTTTACTTTTCAATTTACTTTTAGCCTATTATTTACAGAAGTCCTGCTAGAATGCTGAAAGCAGTCATTTTGCAACATGTATGGTTATCATGTAAAATGTTATTAGGGGCTGGTGTGCAGATTCATAAATATATACAACAAATGAACAATGGATTTCTAGTTAACCTACTATGACTAGTAACTAACACATGGAAGCATCATATGCACATAAAAATGAAAAGAAAACTTAAAACTCTCAAAACAGACAACCATTAATTTTTGTTTATGAATTTATACAGAAAAAAGGTTTTGTGTTTGGGAACTTTCATTGGCCCACTCATAAAACAATAATTTTCATGGGAAAAAAAATGCCCCAAACACAAAACAGAAGGTAAGTAAGATGTATGTCTTGGTCATATGTCTGCAGACAGCCACCTTGAAAGCAAATTGATAAACATAAATACACAATTTGTTCACAGAGCATAAAATATTGCACAAGAGCAGTTCTGTCTGAAGAAAATAATTTTCCATAGTTTTGAACTTCAGAATGGTTCCCACATATATAGTTGCGTTTTCTAAACAAGCAACACTAATATTCAATAATACTGTTAGGATCTTATTTTACCCATTAACCACATTCCAGTCTACTTTATGGCAATGGTTAAGTCAGTGGTAAAGATTTGGCAAAGATTAAAAGTCAGATAAGATTATAAAATATATATGTACATATGAAACAGATTAAGTTCCAAATCCCTAATCATAGAACTGATCCCTTAAAGAAATCCGCAGTCTAGGTCACAGTGATGGTCAGACAGTGGTTGAGTAGGACTCTCTTCTTCTCGGGGGCCGCTCTTTTTGACCCACTCCATCGCGCTCTCGGGTCTCCAGGACACTGTCTTCTGTTTCACTCTCACTACCATCTGCCACAGGAGGGTTCAAAGACATTGGGCCAGATTTTCTGTGCAAAGGAAAACCAATGCCACTTTCCTGTAAGGAATGGTCTATAAAATCTTCATCGGAGGAATGGAATGATTCATCATCTCCTATCAAATGGTTGACAATGTGGATTCCATCAAAAGGAGGTTGGCCTGAGAAGCCCCTCTGGCCTTTTAGGCACCTGAGCTGTTAAAACAAAATCCAAGTTAGTGTACTCAAATGGAGAAAACACACACACACACACACACACACACACACCCCAAGAACGCAGACCTTTCATGTTTAAGGGAGAAGACGTAATCAATAACTACCAATTTTTGAGTGCCTTTTATATGTTATACAATGAGCATGTAACTTATTTTAACTGAATCATCACAATAGTCCTTTATTGTAGATTTTTAAATTCTCATTCTACAGATTAGAAAATAGAGAATCAGGTGGAATAGCCTGCTAAGGACATAAAGCTAACCACAGAGTTTAGATTCAAACTGGATTTTTATTACACTAGAGAGAACATGATAATTCCATGTACCCATCTCCTAATTTCAACAATTAAAACACATCATGGACAATCTTGTTACATTATACCTCTCTTGTTCCTGGATAATTCTGAGGTAAACCCAGACATCCTATCAGTTACCTGTAAATATTTTACTGGCATTTTGGGAAAACAGAAACTTAAAGACCATACTCTGAACTATCACACACCTCACCCTATCTTGAGAGAAAATGTCTCCATAATTGAGTGTTAAAAATGTTTGCAAATCATTAAAATTTGCTAAGGGTCTCCATCCTGCTGTGACACCCCAAAGACTGCCATACCACTATCACCCACAGAACAGGAGTGCTTCTTCCCACTAATGAAGTTTCCTTCTGCAGGACAGGCGTGCCAGTCGGGTGTAACATTTCTGCCTCCCCCCGCCCCAGGAAGGAGGGATGGCACGTATGCACTGCTGTCCTTCTCCTTCCATCTTTGGGAAACAGGTTCTGTTCTCTGTGCCTGGAGTTTCATAGGACCAGAACCTCATGTGGGGTGAGGAGGTCAAATGCTACCTATTACTTGGTGAGCAAGCCTGACTAATTTTACACTTCAGAATTGAAAAACTGTTGTCTCTTCTAAATCGAAACCACATTTTTAAAACCAGTTTTATTTAGGACTTTTCTTTTCTTTTTTTTTTTTTTGCAGTTTTTGGCCAGGGCCAGGTTTGAACCCACCACCTCTGGTATGTGAAGCCGGCGCCCTACCCCTTTGAGCCACAGGCGCCGCTTTTTATTTAGGATTAAAGGTGATTTCTTTTCATCAATTTCCTTGCCTAAGATTCTTTAACCCCCCAAACCTACCACCAGGAAGACATTAGCCCTGTCCTCAAGAGTTTTGCTTTGGATATAGTTTAATTTTTTTTTTTTTTTTTTTTGAGACAGAGCCTCAAGCTGTCACCCTGGGAGAGTGCTGTGGCATCACAGCTCACAGCAACCTCCAAGTCCTGGGCTCAAGCGATTCTCCTGCCTCCACCTCTCAAGTAGCTGGGACTTTAGGTGCCCACTACAACACCCAGCTAATAAATTTTAATTTTGATATCCCATTGCTTATTTCATTTCTGCCATGCACCATGAATTTGCTCCTACAGTAAAACCAGTAACAAAAATAAACAAAAAATAATTCGCTACTAAGTACCTACCTTGGCTATTAACAAAGAATCTTGCTGAAACATACTCCATGTCTCCTACCCTCGTCCTTGTTTATCAGGGACAAACTCCTAGTCACTATCTTTCAGATCTCCAGATAAGGCTATGTGAAATATTCAGGAAATATTACACACACTTTCAAAACTAACGGTCTGAGAATAAAGACGTGACAGCCTTGCCATGATACCTCCCAGCTTTCCTGATGGACTCCCAGGAAGGAGTGAAGAAACCTCAGCACTTCCCTGCTTGTGTGATAATGGGAGGCAGGAAGGAGGCTGGGACTGAGTACAGTGATATCTGGCTGAAGGAGACCTTGACTCTAAAGAAATCCTTGTGCTCTAGATCAAGAGGAAAACATTATAGTAAGGCACAATGCAATTTAAAGAATACCTTTCTCCTTGGCGGAACAGAAGGGATCTATACTTGGATCTTTAGGAGAGGGCCACAGAGCACCACAGAGACCTCCTCAAGGCTGTGATACTCACTGCGTTATTACAACTGCCACATTCTGATGCAACATCCTATCCCCAGATTGCAACACATGATTTACAGCTCTAAGTGTAAAATTAAGTCAGTTAATCTCTTCCTTTCTCTTTTTCCCCAGACTTTTTTGAAGAAATAACATGGAACTACACCTTCCTTCTTCCTGGCTGTTATAAAGGAGGAGGATGGTAGATGAACCCCAACTTCCCAGTTGTTTGGAAAGCTGTGGCTTTCATTTGCTCTAACAAAATTTATAGGAATTAAAACACTGCAGCTTCATATCGGATTCAATTATAGAAAATTAAGTATGTTGGTGGGGCCTGTGGCTCCAAAGGGTAGGGCACCGGTCCCATATGCTAGAGGTAGCGGGTTCAAACCGAGCTCTGGCCCAAAACGAAAATTAACTATGTTGAGAGGTCATTTCCTCAACATCAAAGGAATCCGTTTATTTGAGAACTACTAATATAGAATAGCAAAGGCAGGGGAATTTTTGGTGGGGAGAAAAAATGGTGAAGGCAAAAGAACTATCTGGTAAACTTAAGCTTATCTCTTGGACTTCGGAACATGCATACTGGTTCTGATGGAGGAGGAGGCCTATCGGGCCCTGGGAGTGGGCATGTGGGCAAAGAATTCTAGGGTACTTAGTACCCAGAAAAAGGTCTATCTGGGGTCAACTTCAGGTGGGCATGTTTCCTGGGAGTCCTTATTCTGTGGAGAGGGGTTTGGCTGGAAGGAGGCCACTGGGCCTCTAATATGTTGGGGGTAGGGACTCTCCTTACCTGACTCTAAACACTATACTGCTTATCTTTACTATCAGACTTTCAGGAGCTATACATATACATCTACCTGTCTATCTACATACACACACACATATATATATTTTTAAAGATAAGAGTCTCACTTTGTTACCCTTGGTAGAGTGCTGTGCAGTCATAGCTCACAGCAACCTCAAACTCTCGGGCTTAAGTGTGTGTAATATTACACATACAGATGTATTTTTTAAGACAAGAGTCTCACTTTGTTGCCCTCAGGAGAATGCTGTGGAGTCATAGCTCATAGCAACCTCAAACTCCTGGGCTTAAGCAATTATCTTGCCTCAGCCTCCCAGGTACTACAGGCACCCCACACAACATCCACCTATTTTTCTGTTGTAGTTGTCATTGTTGTTTGGCAGGCTCAGGCTGGGTTCGAACCAGGTTCTTGCCAGCTCCAATGTATGTGGCTGGTGCCCTAGCTGCTGAGCTACAGGCACCAGAGCCCGTATTTCAAAATAATATCCACTAATCTGCATAAGGAGAACTGAGGTATGATATCTGAAGAAGATTCCTTTAAAAAAGGAAGATTTTTAGATTCCTTTAAAAAAATTTTTTTTTAAATGTATACCTCCTAGAGTCCTAAGGATTTAAAATCTTGAGAGTAAAACCCAGGTACATTTTTAACACGCATCTCAGGGGATTTTGGTACAACCATCAGCTCTCTGTATTGGGGGGGGGTGTCCATATCTGTGAGTTCAACCAATTGTGGACTGCAAATAATCAGGAAGAAAAAGGGATGGTTGTGCCTAGACTGAACAAATAATAGACTTTCTCCCTCGTCATTATTCCCTAAATGATAACTTATATATAAGAACTATTTACATTGTATCAGGTGTTACAAGTAATTTAGAGATGATTTAAAATGGATGAGAGGATGTCTGTAGGTTATATGCAAATACTACGACATTTTACATAAGGAACTTGAGAATCTGTGGACTTTGGCCACCATAGGGGTCCTGGAACCAGTATCCTCCACAGATACTAGGGAATGACTATACTTTTGTTTGAGAGTCACTGTGATAGATCGTCTCTGTTCAAACCAAATGGGGCTAAGCCAGAAAGGAATTGATTTAACGGAAATGGAACTCTTAACCAGTAAGACAAAAGTGCTTTTGAACTAGGAACACCTCTGCCGTGTGTGTGTGTGTGTGTGTGTGTGTGTGTGTGTGTGTGTGTGTGTGTGTGTGTCTGCATATAAAAGTGATGCCATCTTCCCAGTGGTACAACCAAGCTGTTCTGGGCCAACTTAACCATCTGGTGGTTGACATAAGGAACAACTGTTCAAACAGTCTTTTTCTGGAACTTTCTCCTGGTATAGAGGCAGAATCAAAAACATCTGTGTTCAAAGAACCTAAATAATTCTAATGCACATCCCAAGATAAGGACCACTACTCTAGGCAATGGTTTTTGTCTGTTTGGTTTCGTCTGAGATCTTTGTGTCAATCAAAGGATCAGGAATATGACTTACTCTGTATTAAAAAGTATACATATAGAATTTAGAATGTATTTTTAATATCGTCTTTCCTAATTTTTTGATAAATGCCATTAGGAGTATCTTCACAACACTGAGCAACAACAAAAACTCTTTACTTGTGAAATGCCAGTAACTAAAAAAACATGTTATGTTTCCAGGTGAAATTAGATATGGCTTTTAAACTCACTGCAAGTGTCTGGATGTACTTTTGTGATTCACCAAGGAAAGAGACACACAAGGACTCCCTGGAATTTTAAGTAAAGGGACTCTTCTCTGGGGAACCTTGGGATTTCTCAAAGGGTCTCAGATACATCACCCTACAATGAAGGTAATAATAATCATCAAGTCCTACCCAAGGATTCTGAACGTCCTGTCAGCTCTGAACAGAGAGTCAGATGTTACCTACCAGAGATTTGAGGACAGCACCTAAAAGCAGCTAGGAAAAAAGGCAACTACAAAGAAAGAGACTATCTGGGAAAAAGAAAACTTAAAAGCCATTCTCTCTTAAGACACTGCAACTATATAAAAAGAGAAAAGCGGTCTTAAACATAATTCCTCTTACCTGCAAGTCATGAGCCTTGAGACTGAAAGGCCTATCAAGTGTCCAGGACAACTGATCAAAGTAGCCCTAGACCATAGGACATTACGATGGGATTTCAGGACACTTGACACAAACAAAAGATACAGCTTCCTGCCGAAACCAAAAACATGCTGTACACAAAAGATTAAGAATCAGAACAGTGTCAGACTTTCAACTACAGAAGATAGTGGAACAGTGCCTTCAAAATTCTGAGAAAGAATAATTTATAGCCTCCATGAAAAAATTTAGAATTTCCCTAGTGGTCAAGTGGTTAGGAAAAAAACAAGAAAACAAAATTTTTAAAAAATTAGGATTAGCTTTTCATTTTTTTATACCCACTGAAATTATCAAATAAGTGTGAGGCTAAAATAAAAGTTAAAAGCTGAATGGCCTTTTTTTCTTTCTAAACCTCTATTGGGTCAAAGTCAACCATAAGACTTGGAATTTGGGAAAACTTTTTTATGGTTTATCTACAATAAACTTTTTATTTTTTTTTTTTAGGAAGGTAGGTGATGTTCTCCACCAAAATGAAGTACACTAAGAAAGAAAAAGACATCTTTTTTTCTTTGATTGAGGAAAGAGAAAGGACCCACGTAAGGTGAAAGGGATCCCCAGAGTGCTGAAAAACGCCCGAGGTGACAGCAGTACAGGAGGCCGTGTGGCATCCAGCCCAGCCAGCCTGAAGACGACTGGGGCAGGTCGAGACAGATTTCATCAAGAAGATGGAACTAACAGGACGCCTAAATTGTTCAGACAGAGAAGACCAACGCTTACAAGACGACTCTGCGAAACTAGAGAGTTATGCAGCAGAGAACACACCAAGCAAATGAAAAATCTAAGGCAATCATTTGAATAAATGTGGGCAGGGACAACAATCACATTCAGACACTGTCTCCATACGACTTAATGCTATTTGGCCATGAAAAGGGGGATGAAGTACTGACATATGAACCTCTAAAACACTACAACAGGTATGGAGCTGCGCTAAAGAAGCCAGCTACACAAGACCACACACTGTGGGATGCGTTTCTAGGAAGTGTCCTGCACAGGCAATCCACAGAACAGAAAGTGGATTAGTGGCTGCCGAGGAGGTGGGGGGAGAAGGAAGGGAAATAGATGGGAGGTTTCTATTCTAAAATTGATCAATGTATATAGCTGCCAAAACTCCATTGATGATGTGAATGTAAACTGATGATGCAGATCTGAATAGCAACCTAACAAAAATCATTGTATTATTCAATTCTGCTGGGGTCTGTCTAAAAAGAAAATCATTACATTATGATAGTAGGAAGAAAGGATGAAACATTTGTGTGTTCATGGTGGGGGTGAGTGAAAAAGAGATGAATTCTTCCCCGTGTAAAGATGCCAATAAATTATGCCTAAAACTGAAAAATCAAGAATTAGCAGCTAGAAAATAGTAACCTGCAAGGAACAATGAAAAGGAAGTATGAGATTGCTTCTTTTTGTAAAAGCCTTAAATTATCCTTTGACTTTTAAATTATGAGTATAATAAACATTTTTAAAAATTAAAACTATTTCAAAAACAAAAGAGAGAGAGAGAAAAGAAAATATGCGATTCATCCAAAATTCAACAATAAAAAAGCTTCGAAGTTAAAACTGGAAAGTTTTTCTTCTTTCTCAATAGATCCTACTGAGAATTAAAAATACTGATTTTTAAGTTTATTTATGTCAGTCAATATTATATGGATTTTACAGACTTTAGTTTCTAGGTATATGAACAAAGGAAATAAGTGTAACACATGAAAACATTTATCACAGGATTCAGTTTTGTTCAAAAATTGCATGAATCAAATAACATCAAATGGAAACAATCAAATGTTTATAAACAGAAGAATGAATAAATCATGGTATATTCAGACCATGAGGTAGTACTATAGTACTATACCAGTGTTGTTAACCTTCTTTATCTCACAGTACACTTGAACTTAAACTTGCATGGCACATACAAATTATGTTGATTTTTAAAAAAAGTAAAAAATATATACTTACTATGCTATGAACTTCTTTCAAAATAATTTGAGTAATGATCTTTAAAACTTTTCTCTGGTACACCTGAGATCCTCTCACGGCACACCAGTGTGCGTGGCATGCCAGCTGAAAGTCACTGTACTATACAGTCTCTTAATTTCCTACTTGTTTAAAAGCAGAGTCCAATTACTAATACTAAAAACTGATGCTAAATCATAATCAAATATTGTCACAAAATTATCAATCAGTTCACGCACTTCCTTGGAGGGGCATTTTTACAGAGTTTAATAGCATTAGAAACTAGTGGGTAACTGTCAAAAAAGGATCTTCCAGTAATTTTAGTTTTACTATGCATTTACTACATAAACCATATATGTATATCAACTAAAGGCACTTTAGAAAATAAAGCAATTCCACAATCTACAATCCTGAGATGACCCAGTAACAGGCTAGTATCTCTTTCAGGACTTTTCTAACCTACTTTTCACAAATGGACTGCTCACTATACATACTGTTTGTTTTATAACTTGCTTTGAGAAACATCAAACATTTCTTGGTCTCATAATCTTTTTTTTTTTTTTTGCAGTTTTTGGCCAGGGCTGGGTTTGAGCCCACCACCTCTGGCATATGGGGCCGGCGCCCTACTCCTTTGAGCCACAGGCACCACCTGGTATCATAATCTTTTAATGATTACACTGTATCTCATTTAGGAATGTATCATCATCTGTTTAACCAATCCTCTTGTTTGGAAATTTAAGTTTCTATCCCCTCATTATCATAAATAGTATTGCCATGAACTTTTTTTTTGAGACAAGAGTCTCAAGCTGTTGCCCTGGGTAGTGTGCTATGGCGTCACAGCTCACAGCAACCCCCAACTCTTGGGCTTAAAGTGATTCTCTTGCCTCAGCCTCCCAAGCAGCTGGGATTACAGGCGCTGGCAAAAACACCCAGCTATTTTGTTGTTGCAGTTGTCATTTTTGTTTTAGCTGGCTGGCCTGGGCTGGGTTCAAACCCACCAGCCTGGGTGTTATGCGGCTGGCGCCCTACCCACTGAGCCATGGGCGCCACCTGCCATGAACATTTTTGAACTCACAGGTCTGTAGAGTTAAGACATACGGGCAAAAGTATAAAATATAGTGAGTTGAGGGTTTTAACACTCTTAAGAATTTTAATTTTTATGTTAAGCTGCCTTCCAAAAGGGTAGTTAAGAGTTTACACATCTACAATATTGCCTGGAAGAGTTCTACAATACCACTTCTTTTCATTTTTATTAAACTTAACTATGGAATATTTAAAAAAAAATATAGAGAATAATTCAGAGAACTCTAACTTTGCTATCACTTAGCTGTAACAATCATCATGGTCACTTTGTTTCAACTTAACCCACTTCCTCCCCCCCAATACAACTCTGGACTACTTGGAAATAAATCAAAAAGGATTTTAAAGTAAATTTGGCCTGCTGAACTACAACATTTTTTATGAAAAAATATATTCATAATTTAATTCAGTCCTTCAGATGTTATCCTTAAATATGGGTATGTAAGTATAAATAAGCTTATGTTATGACCTGTTTCCTTCTAACAAATGCCTTCTAGTTTCTATAAAATTTAAAAGTAACTTATTTTAATTATTAATTAGCTATGCTATCTCCCAAATAACATCAGCTACAGGCTCCCCTGACCACCAGATCACACTAGCTACTCAACTCAGCAAGTCACTCTGTAGTCTTTATTTCTGTGAAGATGTCAGTGATGTTAGGTACACCTTCTGACCTCTTAATTCTCTACATCAGTAATTCATAAACTTTGGTATGTGTAAGAACAACTAGGGTTTATTATTATAAAAAATATAGATTCTCAAGCCCTACACTCAAAGACCTAAATCCAACAGGCGGGCTCAGGAGTCTGTATTTTAAACAAGCACCCAGATGATTGGGAGGAGGGTGTTTGAGAAACACTGCTCTAAATGAACGACCTTTAGGAATTAACTGGTATTTATAGGATCATGTTAAGAATATTTAATAAATACATTTAGACAGAGATTTCCTGTTAACTTATGATAGCCATCTTCACATTGTCCATCCACTGCCATATTTTAAAAATATTTTGGCCTAGGCTGGGCATGGCAGCTCATGTCTGTAACCTCAGTATTTTGGGCAGAAGGATTGTTTGAGGTCAGGAATTTGAGACCAACCTGGGTAACATAGCAAGATTTTGTCTTTTAAAAGAATAAAATTAATTAGCCAGGCATGGGGGCACACATTCCCATCTGTAGTCCCAGCTACTCGGGAGGTTAAGGCAGGAGAATCACTTGAACCCAGGAGTTTAGTGAGCTATGATCATGCCTCTACACTGTAGCCCAGGCAACAGAGTGAGATTCAAAAAATAACATCCCGTTACATTATATAATGTAAAATAGCCTAAATGTGGACACACATTTGGGGGAAAAGCAAATCAAAATGGGAAGAAACAAGAGGCTAGGAAATATTTCCTTTAAGATATGACCTATTCTTAGAGGTTTACAGATACCATCATCATCTAGTTTCCAGTGTAGGCCCAATGGGGGTATTCTGTGGGATTCATCACTGAAGAGCATTACCCAATTTTAGACCTGTCAACGTATCAGTTTACTCCTGAGGGACAGACTCTGAATGTGGAAGAGCATCAGAGCCTTCTCTTCTCTTCCTCCCTCCACGTCAACCTTCAAGATCACATTTTGTTCCAAGGGTCAACTTCATACCCAAGTAATGAACCATATATCCTTGAAGCAACAACATATCCATCCTTAGGAATATGGCCCTAGTTTACAGGCATTGATAGAGCAGCTACTATTTTTTTTTCCTGATGCATTTCATTGCAGCAAGGAATAACTACTACTTCTTAACTTTTCTGTTTTTTTGAGACAGAGTCTCACTTTGTTGCTCTTGGTAGAGTGCCATGGTGTCACAGCAACCTCAAACTCTTAGGCTCAAGTGATTCTCTTGCCTCAGCCTCCCAAGTAGCTGAGACTACAGATAGGTACCCACCACAATGCCTGGCTATTTTTAGTAATGGGGTCTCATTCTGGCTCAGGCTAGTCTTGAACCCATGAGCTGAGGCAATCCACCCGCCCCAGCTCCCAAGTGCTAGGATTACAGGTGTGAGCCATGGTGCCTGGCCTTAATTCAACAACTTAACAGCCATATGATCTATTCACAGGGATAGGTATGTATATGTGTGTGTGACTGAGGTGGGGAGGGTAGGTTCAAGAGGTTATTTTGTTACAGTAAGATATGAGTTGCTTCAGAGTTGGTGCCAAAGATGGTGCTGCCTTGGCTTGGCTCCTGTAGCTCAAGCGGCTAGGGCACCAGTCACATACACCGGAGCTGGCAGGTTCCTGGGCCTGCCAAACAACAATGACAACTACAACCAAAAAATAGCTGGGAGGCTGAGGTAAGAGAATCGCTTAAGCCCAGGAGTTTGAGATTTCTGTGAGCTGTGACACCACAGCACTCTACCCAGGGCAACAGCTTGAGACTGTTTAAAAAAAAAAAAAAAAGAGGGTGCTGCTTTGATAAAATGCCTCTAATATAACTTGATGTTTCTTGACTAGGTTAATAACTTTATTTAGGCTGATTTTTGCAATATCTTTATATTAAAAAATGATTAAGTGCCACTGCCAGCATTTTAAAAAACCCTCCATGATTAGCTCACAGATACTGGTACCATTAACCTCAGTTCACTGCTTCTCTCAGGTCCTGGCTGTCTCATTACAGAGGTAGAAAAGTATTACTGCAATTAAAACTCCAGTTTTAGGAAAGTCTCAGAAGACTATGTCTAGGGAAACTCAGGAGCTTTAAAACAAACATACACACAAACACATATAAGTATCTTTCTTAAGAGCAGAGTCCTTTCCAAGACTTTGAGTAGGGTCCTGGTTTCCACCAATAAATTGTGTTGACTATTTTTCCTGGGTAGAAAGTAATACATGGTATCACACATGAAAAGCCTCATTGGGTAAAGAAAGCGAGTGCTCAAAGTACGGAGCCAAGACAGAACCGAGGATCTGAAGAACTGTTAAGCTGTTTAGGGTGTGAGGGTATTAGGGTTAGGAAATGGCCTTGGGAAAATTTGCTGAGCGAAAGAAGCTTATCTAAAAAATGCTACATCATGTTTGATTGAGACTATATGACATTCTGGAAAAGACAAAATTATGAAGACAGTTAAGCAGACCAGTGGTTTTCAGGGGTTCCAGAGGAGGGAAGGGATGAGTAAGTTAACACTGGAGACAGTGCAGCTGTTCTGTACACTACTGTCATGGTGGATACATGTAATTACACATCTGTCAAACCAGAACGTATGAAGAGTAAACTTTAATGTAAATAAAACAAGGACTTCAGTCAATATTAGCTCATTAAATCTTTTTTTTTTTCTTTTGAGACAAGAGTCTCAAGCTATAGCCCTGGGTAGATTGCTGTGGTGTCACAGCTCACAGAAACCTCCAACTCTTGGGTTTAAGCGATTCTCTTGCCTCAGCCTTCAAGTAGCTGGGATTACAGGTGCCCACCACAACGCCCAGCTATTTTTTTCTTTTTTTGGTTGTAGTTGTCATTGTTTGGTGGGCCCGGGCTGAATTCAAACCTGCCAGCTCCAGTGTATGTGGCTGGCGCCTTAATCACTTGAGCTACAAGCGCCAAGCCTAGCTCATCAAATCTAACCTTATATCAAACACGTGCAAGAAGTCACTAATAGGGGAGACTGGGAGAAGGTATTGAAGGGAATGTAAGAAAACTGTGCTTCCACTCAATTTCTCTAAACCTGACTGTCCCCCCCACCCATTAAAAAGTCTATGTCCAGTAGTACTTTTCTGTGGCCACAGTACTCTAATGACAAAACTGCTTGAAAGAGTTTGAGACTATGTCTGTTTCAAGACTATGTTTAGCCTCCTTTTTCATTATTAAAATGAGATGAAACAAAGTAAAGCACATAGATTTTAAGTGTACAGACATCCTTGTTCAAAAATTCATCAACACATTTTTACTTAGGTACATACCCATGAAATGGTCGTCCAGATTAAGATACAGAACATTCCCAGCACCCAAGAGGCTCCTGCATGTTCTCACCTTATCCAGTGATTACCCTACAGTCCCCCAAAGGTGACCACCATTCTGACATCTACCAGCATAGAACAGTTGTGCCTGGTCTTGTACTCAACATAAAGGATCCCATGTGTGTCCTTGTCTGTCTGGCTCCTGCTGCTCCACACTGTATCTGTGGGAGTCAGAGCAGTTCACTCTTTTTCAGTGTGGCATGGTCTTCTACATATGAATACATCATAATTTATTTGTCCATTCTACTGCTAATGGCCATTTGGGTTTTTTCCAGCCTATTACATATAATGCTGCTATGAACATTCTTAAACTTGTCTCCTGGTGAACATTAGTACCCATATGACCCATTCTGTGTCATAAGAATGTTTACGCTAAGTTTCAGTAAATGCTGACAAGCCATTTTTCAAAGTGTTTGTAACAATGAGTTTCTTAATTTTTGCAAGAGAACTTCTGCCTTGTCTTCCGTCAAGTTTGTTGTCAAAGGAAATTAATGGTCACTTCACTGACCATAATAGAACAATGAATTTTCAGCTATCTAATCCTGTTAAGGAAGATACAGAATAGGAACTCCCATACATTGGTGGGAATGTAAATTGGTATGAGCACTTTGGAGAACAGTTTGGCATTTTACTGAAGTTGCACATCCACATACCCTGTGCCTAAAATAATCACACATTCAGTTTGGCTGGGACCATCCTGGCTTATGCCTGTTGTCACGTAGTTTTTAAGTTTTTAAGGGTACCCTATTTTCATTCTCAAAAGTGTCCTAGTTTGAACAATAATTTATAAGATACCCAATAATTCCATTCCTAGGTATATGAACAATAAAAATAAATACGTTATACCAAATAATTTCTAACAGGGTTATAACAGTTTTATTCACATATGGGTCACTATGAAAGTTTTGAGATACTTCATAAAAATCAAAAAATGTAAAATCTGCACGGGGGGAAACAAATGAAGCCCTACCAGCCACTCTGCTAAGCCCAGCGAGCTAAACACGCACAGGGGAATCAGAAAGGATGCTGTCAACTGGGTTTCTTGGAAGTGAAATAACAGACCATAACACAGTCTGTCTCGAAACTGTCACGTGAGGTATCTAATAACCCAAAATGGGTCTAAACCCATAAAGTTTAAACCTCAAACAACAGAATAAATAATAGTGTAGTCACACAATGAGATGATACAAAAATATACTACTATAAATAAGGTAACAAACATGAACAGACTGCTGCATAGAATGGCATGGATAAATCTCACAGTGTAGTATGAACAAAGCCAAACTGAAAAGAATTGATACCATGTGACCTCGTAAGTAAAATGTTAACCTAGCAGACCTAATTTGTAATGCCAGAAGTCAGGACAATCAGGAGATGAGAGGGGTACTAAGAGGGACAAGTGATGAGAGGGCTTCAGAAATGCTAGCAACATTCTCGCTCTTGACTGGAGTGATTACCTCTGATTTTACTAGATTTCTGCCTTAGCGATGATTCTTTTAACTCTTCGTCTGAACCATATCATACTGCCATTTTTGTAACTGAAAGTCAAGCAATTTAATTTGGTTTAACTTAATATTTGGTTATTATTATATGTCTTTACAGAAACTGCCTCAAGATCTTTGGGGAACAAGACAGGATATAAATCTAAACATCTGCCACTGTGCACATTGAGTTTCTTAGTTTCAATTATATGGCTGACTATTCCAAGAATAAGGTCCCCAATAAAACAAATTTTATTTGTAGTTTGACCATTTTGATAGTAACAGACTACTTAGAACAAAACCCCTAAATAATCCAATAACATAATAAAAAAGAAAAAAAAAAACCAAACCCCAAACTGCATCCTTTATAAGTTTTGTTTTCTGGTATTATTTTAATATTAAGTTAGTTTGAAATACTAGCATTTGTATAACCCTTTGAAATAATTTTTATAACATTTTAAATAAATCAATGAGGATCAATATTTTCATAATTACTTTACTATTTACCTAATAGATATATACAATTAAATACACATTTATGCATAGGTGTTTTCCAAATCTTATGATTTGACACTGGAGCTAAATATTTGAAGTAAGCACTATTTGGAAAAATCTGGAATAGTTGGTTGCTGAATATCTATGTATTTTTTTTTTTTTTTTTTTTGTAGTTTTTGGCCGGGGCTGGGTTTGAACCTACCACCTCTGGTATATGGGGCTGGCGCCCTACTCCTTGAGCCACAGGCACTGCCCCACATCTATGTATTCTATCTCTTCTGTTAGTCCCTGGATGGTAGGGATGATTTTTAATAATCTTTGTATCCTAGAATTTAGTATTCTGCCTTGGTAAGAGTAGGCAGATAATTGTTGATGAACTATATTGAAAAGACGACAAGAGTCTTGAAAAAGCCCTTGGGTACTAATTCTTCATCTCATCCTTTCAACTGCTTAGTGAGATGATGAGCAAGCAGACAGATGGGAGTGAGACATACAAAACCCAAGTAACTTACGGTTCTTACCTGATGTGGACTGCTTCATCATGTTAAGCATTAAGAGAGTATAAAGAGTAAAAACATGTACAATTTATGTAAATAATATTTAAGATATCATGACACACTTATAAAAAGTTAACAGAATCTTAACCTTGCACTAACGACAAACACATTAGATTTTAGGATTTTTCTGTGTGTGTTTAAATAATGCGGGCCTAAAACAGCATTTATTAAGTAGAAAAAGAAAGTGATAAGTTATTATACAATCTACAAAGAATAAAGCACAAAACGCAGTATAGTTAATAAGAAAACAGGAAACTGTCATGTTCATAGTCTGATGAAAGTAGGTTTTGACAGGAAACAGCAGTTTCTAACTGCATGATAGTAAAAATTCAAACACTAAAAAAGATTATTTAAAAACAATTACAGCCATTTAAAATTGCTCTTGCAATTTTAAAGCAGGGGCAAGGATAAATATTCTGATGCCCTCAGTAGACTTCAAGATCATTAAGGATATATAAACATTTAAAAAATGTTTTCATTAGTCTACTTTATTTGCTGAACTACTATAGGTTAGGACAGTTTCTTTGGTGAAACTGAGAAATGTGGTAGTTTTAGAGTTTTGAGGCTTTAAATATAGGTTCTTTATAAATAATAGAAAAATGAGTGCTGAGAAAATGTGACCACTTGGACAAGTATCCACATGGCCAGAGGAGACCCCATGCTCTCTGTGTGTCTGCTTTCCCTTAGCACATCACAGGAACTTGGTAACTTAGAACAGTCAGGGTTGATTCTTTACATTTGATTTTAAAGACATACAAGTTATTCTTCTTCAATTTTAACATCTGGGAGTAATGGAATGAATAACACAACCTGATACTAACATGCTTTACATGCAGGGGTGTCCAATTTTTTTTTTTCTCTGCTATACCTTAGAAGAATAAGACTTGTCTTGGGGCACACGTTAAATACATAAACATTACCAAAAGCTGATTAGCAAAAAAAAAAAAAAGTCCACGCATGTTTTTCATGATATCCAACACTACATATAAGCAAAAAAAGTCCTCACAAAATCAGCATCCAGACCTGCGGGCTGCAGGTTGGACACCCTTGCCAAGCTAAAAAAAAATTTCCCCTGTGTGAGATTGGAGGTTGCACTGTGCAGACAACTACCACGTTCTGAGATTCAAAAGAATAAAAGGAAGGACTGCACTGGGTATTTTGAAAGCCAATCAATCCACAACAAAGTGGAAAAAAGTCATCCACACACCAAAAAAACCCCTAACCAAATGAACTTTGATCACTACTAGACAGGGTTTAAACCATTGAAGTGAGTCATGTGATACCAAGTGAACTGCAAAACAGTTGCAGTAAGTTTCCAAGACTGAGTCATATCAGATTATAAAAGCTCCTATCTGTACATTTGCATTTGTATAACCAATCTTTGTAACACAAAGAGCTATAGCTTCTGAAGCTAAATGTAACATTTCTCTAAGTGATGTACAATATATTAAATTAAAAAAAAACTATGCATTACACTTCATATGGAAAGATGGATGTAAAGTCCAATAATCACACAGGTGTCTATTTATGAGTTCTAGAGGTTTTACATGTTTTTTTCTCGTCCCCCAGAGTTTGGTTAGTAATTTTGTGGAATTCCTAATGCAATACTTTTAACAGTTTTAAATTTTAAAAAGAAATATAAATGGCAAACGATAGGCTAAATTCATTCTCAATTACCAGCTTTAAACCCTGAATTAGAAGGATGACAAAGATTAAAACTAGCAGTAAGCACAAACCAAATAAACCAAAAGATTTCCAGAGAATCAGAACAGGAAACCAATAAAAGTGATCTTTGGAGGTCATGACTTTTTGATTACTGCATTACATAGATAAGAGCCAAAATTCTAATCTATGGTACATAAAAAAATCACACTAAGTTAAAACAATTCAAGAATTACATTAAAATAATACTCAATAGATAAGGCTGAAAATATTTCTGGCTTTTTAAAAAGATAAAACACTTCAAATTTAAAAAATTGTGGATCCTACATAAAATGTATAAAATCTGATAAAGTTGACATTTTTAGAAGGAAAAATATGTGCCTTATAAAGTTTGGAATTGAAGGAACGTAAAACTGTCTGCTTGTTACCAGGGAAGGAGAAGGAGTCATTTATAGAGAATTCTTCGTCTTTCTATGGTGCACACTTACGTCTATCCAGTATTCTGGGTAAACAAAGTGAAACTGCCACCGAATGTCTTTCTTCTTCCTGGCAGCAGACACGTCTTGATAAAATCGAAACCCTTAACATTATTTAGAAGGTACTCTAATGTCAATGGTGATGAGGTTAGGAATATATGAGGTTCTATGTAAATTTATGACCAAGTACAGGAAATAAATCACTTCACACTTGTTTCACTTTGAATTTTTAAAGCTACATCAAAGTACCATGTAGATTTCATTTGATTTAACCTTTAGCTGAAGCACTTAAAAAAGTTAAATCTTTAGCAAAACACCCTCACGAAAATGAAGTACTTCTTTTCTAGCTGGATTGAACTGTGTTAAGAGGAATTATTATTCTGTTAATAAGCTACGTCATGGGTTTTATCAGTCCATCCAATCACCTGAGCAAATGTACACTGAGTGCTTAGGTGACAAGGATTACACCAGATGCAGGAAAGGCAAAGACAAATTACAACAAGGCTCCTGTCTTCAGTTAAAAATCTGGAGGATAAGACAAAACAAAACCCCACCAAATAGCTGATTCCAAGATGACACATTAAGTGTTAAGCAAACACACAGGAGAAGCAATGCACTGGCCAGAAGGGGGAATTCTCAAGGAAGGAGTAAGAAGATGATGCTTGAGTTGATTCTTCACAGGTGGCATGGGGAAAAGCCTGAGGCTACAGAAATGTATCATGTGTTGGGAAACTGCAAGTGGTTTGGTGTGGCTGGATGTAGGTCTCAATATGAGAGAGATAAGAGATGGAATTTAACAGAAAGCAGGGCTAAACTGTAAAGAACCTTTCATCTTGTTAAAACACTAGAACTTAACAAGAAGGCTATGCGAGTGAACTGCTGAAGCAGAAGAGTGGGGTCCTTAGAGTTACCGAAGCAATTATAATACTACATGGTGACTACATAAAATATACAAGTGTTTTATGGCATAGTTGGCATAATAAGAACAGTTATTTAGCCCTCACTATGTTCCAGGTATTCTTTTTTTTTTTTCTAGACAGTCTCACTCCATTGCCCCAGGTAGAAAGCAGTGGTATCACTATCAGGCTGCAACCTCAAACTCCTAGGCTGAGGTGGTTCTCCTGCCTTGGCCTCCTGAGTAGCTTGGACTTCAGGCACATGCCACTACATCTGGCTAATTTTTCTATTATTAGTAGAGACCGGGTCTCACTCTTGCTAGGCTGGTTTAGAAATCCTGAGCTCAAGCAATCCACCTACCTCCAAATCTTAGAGAGCTAGGATTACAGGCACAAGCTGCCGGGCCCAGACCCCAGGTACTGTTTTAGTGCTCTTCCAGTATTAATTTATTTAATCTCCATAATCACCCATGAGATAATTAAGAGCTGAATTAACTTGCCCAAAGTAACACAGCTAGAAAATGGCCAAGTTAGAATTCACACTGTTACTCTGGCTTCAGAGTCAGTGCTCTCGCATTTCCCCCAACAAGTCTGGTCTGTTAGGAATAGGTAGGATTTTTCATTATGTTCATTTACTCATTAACATTTCCTGAGTATAATGTACCAGACACTGTCCCAGGTCCTGTATTGTCTATTTAGGCAGACACAAACTAGACATTTACAAATAAACTGGCATGTAGAATGATAAAGAGTTAAGCAGAAAATCGAAAAATTTGCATCTAAGTCTATTTTTTTTTTTTTTTGAGACAGAGTCCCACTTTGTTGCCTTCAGTAGAATGACACAGCTCACAGCAATCTCAAACTCTTGGGCTTAAGCAATTCTCTTACGTGTGCCTCCCAAGTAGCTGGGGCTACAGGCACCCACCACAATGTCCAGCTATTTTTTTGTTGTTGTTGCGGTTGATGTTGCTTAGCTGGTCCGGGCTGGGTTCAAACCTCAGTGTATATGGCTGGCGCTGCAACCATTGTGCAATGGGCGCTGAACATGCATATATATATATACATATATATATATATATATATATTTTTTTTTTTGGAGACAGAGTCTCATTATGTCACCCTCAGTAGTGTGGGGTGACTATGGCATCACAGTTCACAGCAATCTCAAACTCTTGGGCTTAAGCAATTCTCTTGCCTCAGCCTCCCAACTGCCTGGGACTACAGGCGCCTGCCACAGTGCCTGGCTATTTTTTTGGTTGTAGTTGTCATTGTTGTTTAGCAGGCCCAGGCCAGGTTTGAACCCACCAGCCTTGGTGCATGTGGTCGGAGCCGTAACCAATGTGCTATAGGTGTCAAGCCAATTCATCTAAGTCTAAACATGATGTTCCAATTGCTAAGGACCATGGTCCCACTTTGTGGTGGCTCAATGATAGTGATCTTAATTTTTTTAGGTATCAGATTGCCCAAAGTTCCTGATAAAATTATGAACACATTCCCCAAAAGACGCATGTTTATACACAAAATACCTCTAAACATTTTAATAGACTCACATCCATGGGCATCAGGTTAGAAAACTCTCTGGAAGACAAAGATTATGAATTTTTAAAATGCCTTTACTGAGGTAATTCACAACCCATAAATTGGATTCATTCAAAGTAGATAATTCAATGGCTTTTAGTGTATCCATAGAATTGTGCAAACATCACCACAATCTTACAATATTTTCATTATGCCCCAAATATACCACATCCCTCTTAGCTGTCACCTCTAAACCTCTCCCCTCATCCTCAGTCCTGGGTAACCACTAATCTACTTTCTGTCTCTACAGAGTTCTCTGTTCTAGAGGTATAAATGGAATCATACAGCAGGTGGCCTTCTGTCACTGACTGCTTTCATTTATCATTTAGCGTATGTCAGCATTTCATCCCTTGTATTGCCTCGTACTTCACTGCGTGAATATACCGTATTTTACTTATCCATTCATCAGGTTGTTTCTACTTTTGGGGATATTATGAATAATGCTGCTGTGAACATTCATGCATGTATTTCAGTGTGGACATGATTCCATTTTGCGAGGGTATATACACAAGTAAGTTCTTGAATTTATTCCAGAAAAAGTGCTACATACCTCACTGCTGAATATCACTATGTCACCTCTGAAGGACTCCCCTCCCCTGCCCCCGTACCAACGCCAGTGCCTATTCCACTCTTCAAAGCACTTTCTGAACTCTTTTTTCTGAAATGCCATCAGAGATGTCATCATACAAGGTCTGACAAATTCGTAAACTCATTGTAGAAAAAAATGCCATGTACCTCACTGGGGAATGTCACTATGGTCATCAGATGGCCAAGGTGAGTACTGTGAAGGTGATATTCAGCAATAAAGTCTGCAGTACTTTTTCTAAGATGAGTTCACAAACTGACTGTCTGACCTCACATACGCAGGAGTGGAATTGCTGAGCTGTATGGTAACTGTGTTTAGTCATTTAAGGAACTGCCATGCTGTTTTCCAAAGTGGCTGCACCAGTTAACATTTCCACCAGCTATATATGAGGGCTCCAATTTCTCTACATCTTTGCTAACACTTGTTATTACTTATTTGATCATAACTATACTATTAAGTGTGAAGTAGCATCTCATTCTGTTTTTCTTTTCTTTCTTTTCACCTGGGTTAGAGACCCATGGCCTGAACCCAGCTCATAGCAACCTCAAACACAAGAGTCCTCCTGCCTCAGCCTCCAAAGTAGGTAAGAATATAGGTGTGCGCCACCATGCCTGGCTAATTTTTCTATTTTTTTTTTTGGAGACGGAGCCTCAAGCTATCCCCCTGGGTAGAGTGCCATGGCATCACAGCTCATAGCAACCTCCAACTCCTGGGCTCAAGCGAGTCTCCTGCCTCCGCCTCCCAAGTAGCTGGGACCACAGGTGCCTGCCACAACGCCCGACCATTTTTTTTTTTTGTTGCAGCCATCATTGTTGTTTGGTGGCCCGGGCTGGGGATTCGAACCCACCACCTTAGGTGTATGTGGCTGGCGCCTTAGCCGATTGAGCCACAGGTGCCGCCAATATATTCTTTTTCAAAATATTCTGACCACCACCTCTGATAACAAACACATACATTCACACCCCTAGTCAAGTCTATACCTTTATCTGTATCCTTGTTTGTATCTGAGCAATGTACAACCCACACATACGGGAATATGCATGGTCCTTACCAAGAATCTGTGCTCTGCACGCTCATCTTTCCTTTCTTATGCTTATCTCTTTGATTTTTAAAAATGCTCACCCGAACCAGGAAAAGAAACACTGAAGTTTATACCAAAAAGCCAAGGATAGAGAAAAGATAGAAGGCTTGAGTGGAAACAGAAACTTAGCGCCTCGAAATACCTGAGACAATGAAGCTCAAAGTGACCCCGAGCTCCCCCGCATCCTGCAACGGGTCCCCCAGATCAGAACTATGTCTGTTTCGATGTAACCACACGAAGACGTCATTTGCCTTTTTAACTTTCATCTCACACGTGTGCGGTGGAGTTTTCGAGGCTTTGTGATATGTGATGACGTCACGCCCCTGGTATTTACATGAAGAAATATTTTTAAAGTTTCTCCGTTTAAATGTCTACTATGGTAAAAAGCAATGGGTGTATAAGCCACATAAAGGAAAACTCTTTGGGGTCCTCTGCCATAGTTAAGAGTGTCAAGGGGGGTGATGAGGCCAAAAACCTTGATAATGGTTTCCCTAAACATTCTCTTGTTGAATTTGTAAATGAAGAATTGAATTGGATAGCGAGTTAAGTGAGAGAAAGAAAAACTCCTGAGCCATGGTGTCCAGAGAAGGTTTCACGTGGTGGAGGCTGCGCTCCACCTGCGTGAGTACTGGAAATACAGATGGATTTGCCTAGTCACGGGAGGCAGCGCGTTCCAGGAAGGTGGTTCAACACGCGTGGGGGCCAGGTGGTGGGCAGGGATGGGGTGAGGTGGATCTGGGTAGCCGGGAGACCAGCCTCGCTTGATTGGAAGGTACAGTTTAGCGGAGAAATTCTAGGATCCATGTTAAGGATCCTCCCAGCCCTCCGTGGTCTCTGAAGCTGACGCAGAGGCCGCCTCGGCCAGAGAAAACCAAATAGTCTTTTGCGCTCCCTAAACGTTCCCACCCCGTGCTCCCAGGAGCTGCGACCTCACCCACAGGTCTCCCGTGGGGTGGGAGTCTCTAGTCCACCACAGAACTGAGCAAAACCTAAATTGTTTCTTTTCTTTGGAAGGCCTCTAGAAACAGGAAGAGAGGCTGTTTGCTAGGATTTGCCAAGAGTTAAGTCATCCCTCGCTGATACAAACAATTTCTCGGGTTTCTCTTTGGGGCCCAGGAACATTCAGGAACTGTGCAAGGTTTGAACTCTTCAACTCTGAACTTCAGTCCCCTGGGTTGTCTGCTGGGGCTGGGGCATGGCTCTCTGGCCCTGCCTGGGTTTTCGGAGACATGGCCAAGCCACGGGGTGGGTGAGACAAGGCCACCTCCCGGGTGAGACCTTAGAGAAATTCTTATCCAGAGCTATTGTGAAGGGTAGGCTGACGTCAATATTTCTCCTGAGTTAGGTCAATAGATGCCAAGATTCCAGATATAGGTGAAGTAATACATGGACGTAGAGGCCATCAAAGAGAGTGCACAAAATCAGAGAAGCCACACGTACTCAATGTCCGCTAAGTGCCTTTCCCTGTCCTGAGCACCTTGCATGTGTTACATCATTTGATTCTACCTTGTAGAGAGCAGCGTAGTGCTTAAGAACAACGTCTGCCTGAGTTTGTGTCTGGTTCTGCCATGTGGCAGATCACATTTTCCCCAGGTGGCTGCAACAACATCTTCCATCCCATGTGTTCTGCAATATACCTTCTCCCATCCACAGGTGGGGTTTATTCCCCTTTTTTTGAATCTGGGTGACTTGCTTATAACATAGTAGAAGTAAAACTATGGGAATTCCAAAGCTAGGTCAGAAAAGGCCATTCTAGTCCCCTTTGTTGGCTGGAACATTCCTGTTAGAGCCCTGAGCCATCATGTCAGAAGTACCCTGAGACTTCCATGTTGTGAGAAAGCCCAAGTGCCTGGAGAGGCCATGGCCAGGAGGGTGAGTGGGCCATGTTTACCTGGTCTGGTCATTTGGCAGTCATGGCTGAGTTTAGTGTCAGAATCCTCTGTACCCAGGTGCAGATTTGAGAGTGAATAATTTTTTTGTTTGCTTTTTTTGAGACAGAGTCTCAAGCTGTTGCCCTGGGTAGAGTGCCATGGTGTCACAACTCACAGCAACCTCAAACTCTTGGGCTCAAGCGATTCCTCTTGTCTTAGCCTCCCAAGTAGCTAGGATGACAGATGCCCGCCACAACACCCGGCTATTTTTTTGTTGCAGTTGTCATTGTTGTTTTAGCTGGCCCGGGCCGGGTTTAAACCCACCAGCCTCAGTGTATGTGGCTGGCACCCTACCCACTGAGCTATGGGCACCACCCGTGAGTGAATAATTTTAGATCCCAGCTGTTGCCTCATCCGTGGCCTTCGAGTCTTCCTCTATGAGGTAGAGCACGGACAAGGCACCCCAACTGTGCCCTTTCTGAATCCCCAACCCACAGTAAACACGAGAACAATAGAATGGTTGTTATTTTATGTCACCAAGTTTGGGTGGTTTTTTAAATAGAAACAGTAACTAGAATGTGCCACTAACTTGACATGCGACCTTGGGTGAGTTTCTTTACCTTTCTGAGCCCAGGGCTGCTGATCAGGAAAGTGAAGATAATTATATTACATACACTCCATGGAGATCTGGGGCGGTTACACTGGACAATGAAGCTTAGTTCTTAATACAGTACGTGGCACACGGTAAGCGTTTAACAAAATATTTATTATTAACTACTGAAGACTCCTCAACAAATAGACATAAGGATAGGAAAGATACTGCTTTCCATTGCATTTCCCTTCTTTCTGCTCTATCCGCAGTGCTGGGGTCAGACTGAAAGTGTAAATAAGTGAAATACATAGGTCACAGAAAAAGAGCGGAAGATACAAATTGATGAACGGAACTCGAGTTCAGCATAGGAGAGCAATAGGGAGGGGTGCTGTCTGTGGCAAACCAAAGTGGGTATGCATTTCTGAGTGGGGCAATCACTGAGCCAACTGCTGATATGCAGAAATGGGGTCCCATTGTCATTAGGTCTGGCAAATTTTCCAAAGAGCCATGACTATATTTCGAGTGAAATTTCCCAATGCTTAGTCATCAGCAGTGAGCTCAGATTCTTTAAAAAATGATGGGCTGAATGAGCATTTCAGTGGGCCACTTAGAGGTGCTGGCTTTAGTGACACTGTCACCGACACCTGCTGGTGTTCAGGGCCAGCAGGAGAAAAGTACCCTCTGTCTCACCAGTGCCTCTCTGAGACGCTGCCCATGCAGCCATGACACTTGTGACCTTCTGATCCTGCTACGTACGTGTCCCTCACTGGGGAATATTCCAAACCACCTGTATAGACTATAGTTTCTCCACCTTCTACGACCTAGTCAAAATTATTATTCTCCCAAGAAGGCTTTTAAGACATTCTTTTAAATTACTGCCCCATGTGGTGCCTGTGGCTCAGTGAGTAGGGTGCCGGCCCCATAAACCGAGGGTGGCAGGTTCGAATCCAGCCCCGGCCAAACTGCAACAAAAAATAGCCAGATGTTGTTGTGGGTGCCTATAGTCCCAGCTACTTGGGAGGCTGAGGCAAGAGAATTGCCTAAGCCCAAGAGCTGGAGGTTGCTGTGAGCTGTGATGCCATGGCACTCTTCTGCAGGTGACAAAGTGAGACTCTGTCTCAAAAAAAAAAAAAATTACAGCCCCATGATGAAATTTTAATCCACAGATATTTTGTGAACACTTACCTGTTTAGGCACTGACTGTATATTCCCCATTACGTCTCACTTTCTCCAGATGAGCCTCGTCTATCCTCAACATTCTGGAGCATGGCCACAGCTGCCTGCGAGGGTCCTATTCCACTAGCAAACCATGCCCCCTCCCAGGGTCCAGGGCCTGCCAGTTTATGAATTACCCAGCTTGGTACATATTTCTTTAACACATTTCTACAATCCCCTAAGTGTGATTTTATACCAAAGTTTAAGGGCTCTTACATCCACACTGCGTGTGAACCAGGTGGGTTTTCAGGGAATTATCTCCATGTTACTGCTCAGAATGTGGAGATTTGGGGAGCCCTGTAAAGCCTTTCTCCTTTACATAGAGGGATATTTCTAACTTTCCCCCTCACCTATGCAAAGGAGATCTGGTTCAGGATAAGGGAAAGAGAGAGAGGATTCTAGAATTGTGTGTGTGTGTGAGGAGGGTGGTGAAGGGCCAATTGTATAACAAAAGAAATAGGAACAAACTTTGTCCCCAGCAATGCGTAAACAGCCTGCAGGAACTTGGACAAGTCACACCTTCTCTGGGTCTATTTTCCCATTTGAAAAATGAAAATTATTTCCCTTCCCTTCCCCTTTCCCTTCCCCTTTCTCTTCTTCGCTCTCTCCTTCTAAACTAGTGTTATCCATGATGACACCTTCTGGGTTTAAGGGGGAAAAAAAAATCAAACTGACTTAACTGACAAAAGGGATTTATTAGTCAATGGAACTATGTGTGGCTTCAGGTACAGCTGGAGCTAAGGGTCCTATCAGTGGGTACAAAGTCTGTCTCTTTTCATTTCTTGGCTCTGATTTCCACTCTCTTGATTTCACTCTCAGGTGACTTCCCCCAGAATGGCAGCAAATAGGGGGACCCAGCGTCTACCGGGTTTACACCCAACCAGCTCAACATCTCCCTTTGTGATAGTCACACTTAAACCCCTGAATTTCGCTCTGATTCTCCCCGCCCATCCCTCAACCATTCATTAGGACAGGGAGAGATACTGTATCACTGGCTAGGCTTAGGTCACGTGTTCACCCTTGACCCAATCACTGTGTCTGAGGGACTAATGCTTTGATTGGCTGAGCCTGCATCATATGTCCATCCTTGAAAATAGGGCTGTGATCACAGACCTACCTAAACCACAGGGCCAGGGAGTGGAAATGGGAAAGTTTTTCCCAAAGGAAAATTGGACTGGGGTAGCTGAAGGAATGGGAATTTATACTGAGAAGGCAAAATTACCAGATGCCACTAATGGGGGTTAGAGTGGATCAGTGGTGCCCAGACTGGGTGGAAGGGGGAGACTTACAGGGAATCCCCAAACAGTCAAAGAATTTTATTTATATTAAAAATAATACTTTCACACGGCTAAAGATT
Source organism: Galagoides demidoff (assembly GCA_963574575.1). Lineage (NCBI taxonomy): Eukaryota > Metazoa > Chordata > Mammalia > Primates > Galagidae > Galagoides > Galagoides demidoff. The sequence goes on along the minus strand of CAUYQV010072219.1, from coordinate 30,804 downwards.
CAAACAGTGTGCTCTTGTTACTCTTATCCCCTCTTGGCTCTGGACTATTTCCCCTCCTTAGAGACAACACTGTAACCAGTTTCTTGAGTATCTGTGTTAGTTTCCTGTTCCTGTTGTAACAAATTGCTACAAATTCAGTAGTTTAAAACACCACAAATTGTCTTTTTAAAAATTCTGTAGGTTAGAAGTCTTACAGAGGTCTCTAACTAAAATCAGAGCGCCACCAGGGCTGTATTCCTTTGTGGAGGCTCTGGAGGAGAAAATCTGGTTCCTTCTCCTTTCTGGTCCTTTCCCTTCGCCCTCACCCTCGCCTCCACGTTTTTTTCCATGCCAATGTTGTGGCATTAGCGCGTTTTTCCACGCCAATGCGGAATCAATAGCGCATTTCCCCACACCAATGCAGTAGGACTAGCGCCTTCCCCCCCGCACCCCCCCACGCACCAACGCAGGGGCACTAGCTGGTTTTATTCAGCGCCAATGCAGTGGCACTAGCGCATTTTTCCAGGCCAATGAAGGGTCACTAGTGCGTTTTTCCGGCCCAATGCAGGGGCAGTGGCGCATTTTTCGTTCCAATACAGGGTCACAGGCGCATATTTCTGCGCTAATGCAGTGGTGCTAGCGCATTTTTCTGCACCAATACAGAATCAATAGCGAATTTTCCACGCCAGTACAGTAGGACTAGCGCATTTTTAGCGCAGACAAAAACATGCTTGTTCCAATGCATTGGCACAGAAAAATGCGCTAGTGCCCCTTCATTGGCGTGGAAAAACACGTGGAAAAAGTGCTATTGCCTCTGCATTGGTGCGGAAAAGCCCGCTAGTGCCCCCGCATTAGCATGGAAAATGCCCTAGTTCCCCTGCATTGGTGCACAAAAACACGCTAGGGCCCCTGCATTGGTGCAGAAAAACACTCTAGGGCCCCTGCATTGGCGGAAAAACGTGCTAGGGCCCCTGCATTGGTGCAGAAAAACGCTCTAGGGCCCCTGCGTTGGAGAGGGAAAACGCACTAGTGCCCCTACATTGGTGTGGAAGAACACGCTAGTGCCCCTGCATTGGCGCGGAAAAATGTGCTAGTGCCACATGCGGGTCATAGTACCACACGGGGGTCTTAGTACCGCTTGCGGATCGAAAACGCACTAGTGCCCCTGTGTTGGTGCAGAAAAATGCGCTAGTGCCCCTGTATTGGCACAAACAAACGCACTAGTGCCTCTTTGTACTGGCGGGAAAAACGTGCTGGTGTCCCTGCTTTGGCGCGGAAAAATGCCTTTCCTTTCCTTCCTTTTTTTTTTTTTTTTTTTTTTTTTTGACAGAATCTCACTCTGTTGCCCTAGATAGAGTGTTCTGGCATCATTGTAGCTCACAGCAACCTCAAACTCCTGGCATAAAGTGATTCTCCTTCATCAGCCTCCCCAGTAGCTGGGACTACAGGCACCTGCCATGATGCCAGGCTAGTTTTCTTTCTTTTTTTCTTTTTTTCTGAGACACAGTCTCACTTGTCACCTTTGGTAGAGTGCCATGGCACCATACCTCAGCAACCTCAAACTCTTGGGCTCAAGAGACCCTCTTGCCTCACCCCCCAAGTACCAGGGACTACAGGCCCCCTCCACAATGCCTGGCTAGTTTTTTCCATTTTTAGTAGAGATGAGGTTTCGCACTTGCTCAGGCTGGTCATGAATTCCTGAACTCAAGAAATCCACCAGCCTTGGCCTCCTATGCTAGGATTATAGGAATAAACCACCACACCTGGCCTCCCTTTCCAGTTTCTAGAGACCACCTGTATTCCTGAAGGCCTGCTTCCATCATCAAAGCCAGCAATGGCCAGTGGAATCTTTCTCATGCTGCATTCTTCTGACACTCTCCTGCCTCCTTCTTCCATACATAGATCCCTGGGTTACAGTGAACCTACCTAGATAATCCAAGATAATCTGCTCCTCTCCATGCCAGCTGATCACCAACCTTAATTACATCGGCAACCTTATTACCCCCCTTGCCATGTAACCTAACATTCTCAGATTCTGGAGATTAAGACACGGACATCTTTGGCGGGGGGCATCATACTGTATCCTTTAAGAGTTAATCTCTGCATACATAAGCAAATACATATCTTAATTTAAAACTTAATAAAAAGCAGCATTGCTCACTCGAATGTAGTATATACCTAATTTTAACCTACTGGAATGCACAACCTATTAATTGCCTTGGGTCATGACCATTATGAAACAGAACGCACAGCACATAATAAAAGTATTGCTTTGTGAAACGTTTGTTTCAGTCTTTTGTGGGTGAGTGCATATGTGTAAACTGCGTCATGATATAAAAAGTATTTTTCACAATGAGTCACAGTAAAAAATGTTGGGAAGTTATTATTATATAGTTTAGTGGTTATATGAGGTTTTTCTGGGGTCAGACTGTCTGGCTCCATCATTTACCAGCTGTACGACCTTGAATAACTTAATCTTTCTGCGCCTCAGTTTCCTTGTCTGCAAGATGGGAATAACAATTATACCCGACCTCATAGAGTTTGTGAGAATAAGTGAGCTCAGTGTGCAAAGTGCTTACTACAGTGCTTGGCAGTGAGAGACATAGGCTTTTATTATCGTTCTTTATTAACCTTATTCTTTTAAAAACAGAGAAAGGATGTGATTTTCAGGAGAGAAAGAACAGAGGGACTTTTGTACAAAGGGGACATGTGGTCTCAGGTCAGAGAAGTGAAAAGGAAGCCAGGTAGGATGGGTGTGTGGGGTGTGTGCCAAGGCTAACCAGGTGAGGGAGACTCAGCAGAAATTCCACTGCTGTGGTGCGCACTCTTCCATCTCCAGGTAAAGGTGTTAGAGGTGTCTGATGACATGCAAATGAGTTAGTAATCTGGGACGGATCATTAACCCATCAGAATCCTCCATGTCTGTGCACAAATTAGTTTATCTAATTTATTCATTCATCCAGTGTTTATGGAGTTCTTACTCGGTGTCAGGTTCTGTTCTAAGGGTGAGGGCATGGCTGGAAACCAGCATGACAGTATCTTTGTCATCCTGGTGTGCACAGCACTCAATAGGTGAGTCATTACAGATGCATTGGGTGATATTAAAGGGAAGTCCAGAATATTAAGGGCAGGCAAAATGGGAGACTCTGGTGTACCCTGGCGGAGGTACCTGGAGCATTCTCTGTAGAAGTGTATTTGGCCAGCTGCCTAAGTGAGGAGTAAGGGCTACAGGGTCAAAGTCTTTAGCTGTGGGGGTTAGGAAGAGAACTTCAGGTAGACAGAAGGGCATGTCCAAAAACTTTGATGTGGGAGGTGACATGCCCTGAATAGGGACATGCCCTAAATGTGGGAACTAAAGGGTCTTGAGAAGCTGAAGGAAAAATCCTACAGGAGCCAGGCAGCGTGGGACTTGAGACAGAGAGTGTCAAGAGTGGGGCGGAGAAGAGAGGCTGAGGTTTTTCTAGGCCTTCAATGGGGAGCAAGTAACATTAAGGCCCTGAGGATCTGGGAAGGAGACACCCTCCCCCCTGAAAAAAAATAAACCAAGACAAAATGTGAGAGCTTCCTTAGAAGAAAGGCATGCCAGAGTTTAGGGCAGGGGACAGCTGTTCAGAACAGCAGGCCAGGGGGCTGCAGATTGGAGCCTAGAAGAAGAAATGAGTGGGAGACCCCCAGTCAGCTGTGGCCCAGCTGTCCAAGAAGCTCCAGGCCCTATGGCACATTCTGGAAAAATTCTGAAGGCTCCTCAATGTCAGAATCTGTGGGTGAGAACCACCAAGCTAAAATTTCATTAGGACCAACATCAAGGTCATCCTGTGGAGTCATTCAGTTCTCCAACAAGCCCCTGTTAAATGACGCTTTGAAGTCAGAGAGGCCTGGGTTGGAATATGGAGTCTGTTATCTATTAAATTCCTAATCAATTTTCCACTATGTGCCTCAGTTGCCCTACCTGTAACTCAGGGGGCCATTATCTACTTCCTGAAGGGGTGGGAAGCATAATGTTGAGAATGGACTTAGCATATTATAGGCTCCCAGGAGCTTTTTTTTTTTTTTTTTTTTTTTTGAGACAGAGTCTCACTTTGTCACCCTGGGTAGAGTGCCGTGGCATGACAGCTCACAGTAACCTTAACTCTTGGGCTCAAGCTGTCCTCTTGCCTCAGCCTCCCAAGCAGCTGGGGCTACAGGCATCTACCACAATGTCCGGATATTTTTAGAGATGGAGTCTCGCTCTTGCTCAGACTGGTCTCTAACTCATGAGCTCAAGTGATCCACCCACCTGGTCTCCTAGGGTGCTAAGATTACAGGTGTGAGCCACCACACTCAGTCAGTTTGTTCTGAACTTGAGACTAGACTTAGAAGAAACAAAAAAGAAAAAAGGAAGGTTTCTAATCTCAAGAATCTACAAAATTTGGGGAGAGACAGACAAGAGAAGCAAATTTTCATACAGTGAGATTAGGAACACGGTGGTGTAAACACTGGAAGCTGTGGAAACAGGAAGGTGATTCCTAGGTCAAAAAATCAACTACCAATGAATTTGTAAGTTACTCCTCAGAGTTACTTAAGCCCCTTGAGTTGTGACAGGAACTCAATTAAAACCAACTTGCACTGGCTCATACCATGAATAAATTCGGGGGTAAAGGCTTCAGACCTGGCAGGCAGCAGGTGCTCAATTGACATCCTAAGAACTAGTTCTCACCACATCTGTCTGACTTGCTGACTTCTGTACTGGATTCATTCTTAGGCTAGTGGTGGTCAGGTGGCCTCCAGTAGCTCCAGCCTCATTTCCTGCCAGCTTACCCAAGTGCTTCTCTTCCCGCAATGCAGAGTGGCCATAAAGTTCTTGTGCAATTTTAAATTGCACACAAATTTCATGACCACCCTGTATATCTAGTTAAGTCCCAAGGGTGAGCCTTATTCTGTTGGTTGAGTCATGTGCCCATCCCCGAACTAATCACTGGGGCCAGGAGAATAAACTATGTTGATTGTCCCTGGCTGAGTCACATGCTGAGCCTTGGAGTCAGAATGGGACAGTGTCTGGGAAGGGTTCAGGCCCCCCAAAATACATGGCTCTGCTCTTCTCCCTTAGCATTGCTCTGAAGTATGTTGTCACCAATAGGTGGCAAGATGCATCCTATTCTTTATTCTGCTTCCAAAGAGAAGAAAAGACAGGCCTCCTTGAATGATTTCTCAAGGCAAAAAAGATAGTGATCCCATAGCCCAGTAGCAGATACTTCACAAAATAACTGGGAGGTAACATTTCAGGGTGCTAGAGTATAGAAGAACACAGGGAATTTGTAAAAATAGTTATCGTTGGCTAAATAGTGCCCACTCTACCTCCAACATTTGTTAAGAGTCATGAGGGAAGAGTGATAATTATTCTTGGGTCATGTTTCTTTAAATGGAACACCGACTCTTAACTATGTGGGTATATTCAAATTACATATAAACTTGAAATTCTTCTCTTGTTTTTTTTTTTTAACATGATAAATTTTATTTTGTGTTTATAATTACAACAGCTAAAAAGAGAATGGAGGCAGATGCTTTTGTGAGTGTCTTCTCTTGGTTTTTTTTATCCTATGTCATACGCTTATGACAAATAAAATGTCCCCATTAGGACACGTATAGAAGAGAAGATGATCAATAAGTGAGTGAATAGATGACAACACAAGATAAAAATGAACTAAAAATAAAATAAATAAGGCAAGTTCAGTGCTCAGGTACAGAGGCACAGTGTCCCACGAGAATATATGGTCTGGGCTAAGGGATGCCTATGATAGCCATTGCCATGTTTAAATTGTATGTCATCTTGATTGGGCCAGGAGGTGCCCAGATATTTGGTCCAATATTATTCTGGCTATTTCCGTGAGGAAGTTTTTGGATGAGATTTACATTTAAATTGATGGACTGAGCAGAACAGATTATTCTCTTTAAAGTGGCTGGGTCTCATCCAGTCAGTTGAAGGCATGAATAGAATAAAAAAGCTGAGTCTTCTCTGAGTAAGAGAGAACTCCTCCTGCCGGGCTGCCTATGAACTTAGCCATTGGCTTTCTCCTGCATTTGGATTCAAACTGAAACATCAGCGCCTCCTAGGTGTTGACCTCACTGGCCTATGGACTGGAACTGCACCATTTGCTGTCCTGGGCCTCTGGCTTGTGACCTGCTCTGCAGATCTAGGGACTTGTCAGCCTCCATTATCGTGTGACTTTATATCTCTGTGTATATATCGATACACACACACACATATACATACACATATACACATACAGACATACAAACAAGATACACACACACATATCTTCTGTTGGTTTTGTTCCTCTGGAGAACACTGAGTATATAACTATTACCCCTGAGGTCTTACTGTGTGTTAGGAGTTATGTTAGGTGCTTCATCTTATTTGACCTACGTCACCATCCTGGGAATGAGGCACTCTTATTTGCAGGTAAGAACAAGAGGCTCACCCAGGTAAATGATCTGCTGGGTCCCCTGGCTTGGTAAGTGACATTACTGACATTTGACCCTTTCCAATTCCCCATGTTGCACTGATCTGAGAGCCTGAAGCCAAGGCTGGCTCTTTGCTGGGGGCAGTGAATCAGATATATACCTTGTGAGCCTTTGGAGAAAAACTAAAGAAAATCATATACATTAGGTAGGACAGAGAAATAGAATTACAAGGAACAGCTGTAAAAATCTATGGCAAAAACATGGGAAATCTAAGGACTAGAACTGATCTTTAAGCAAAATATAAATGAATGAAGTTAACAAAATCAGAGGTAAGAAAATATAAAAAGGCAAATAGCCACAGGAAAAAGGAAAACATTAAAAATTCATCAAAATGTCATGCAAAGTGTTTCGGTCTACAAAACTGGATGCAAAGGTTCCCAAATCATTTATCAAAGCAAAGAACAGTGTTAATGCCAAGGCTTGTCATTCCCAGTACAATTAGGAAAACCCTAGATCATACTCACTTATGAATAAAGATGCTGAAATTCTAAATAAAGTTTCAGCAAATATAATTCACTGGCACATTAAAATAATAATATATTACTAGCAATTAGCATCTGTTTCAGGGAGACAGGAATAGTTTATCATTAGAAAATCTGACAGAATAATTCATTACATCATTACATCAACAAATTAAGTGAGGAAAACCGGAGTTTCTATTAAAAAATGCTGGAATGACAGTTGATAAAATTCTCCAGCTGTTCCTCGGGGAGAAAAATCCTCTAAGTAAAACCCAGAACAGAAAGAAACTACATAGACAGCATGAAAATATTTACTACAAACTCACAGTAGATGTACTATTATACCATGAAATGTGAACCAGGCCCAGTAAAATAAGAAGCAAGTCAAGATGGCTACTGTCTATACTATTTCAGGGTTTCTAGCTAATGCAATTATATAAGGAAATGAAATAAGCAGTATAAATATTCCAAATAAAGAGGCAAAATGATCTATTTCTTTGCATATGATATAATGGTAAGATTAGAAAATTCAAAAGTGCCTAGTTAAAATATTCACATGAGTATTGGATGATTGTAAATTTTAATTTTAAATTGCTTGAATACTTCCTGGTTCTGAAGAATCAATAGTTTTCTTTTTACTAGGAATAACCTATGAGAAATGAACATAGAAAAATATTTCATTCATATTAGTAACCCAAACCATAAACACAAAGAAAGGAATTTAACAGGAAAAGTACAAGCCCCCTATGGAAACGACCGTAAGATTTAATTAGGGCATTTTAAAAAGCCTAAATAATTAGAGTAAAAGGAAAGATGTCCCTGAGTTACAAGCATCCAACTTAGATACAACTTGCACTTACGAATTGAGGCTATTACAGGTTCTAGGTAAATGTACCTCTTCCAACTTATAAGCAAATTCAACTTAAGAGCAAACCTACAGAACTTATCTCCTTCATAGCCTGGGGAGCGCCTGTACTTTCTATTTCAAATTCAAAAAAGACCCAAGAACTTTCATTTTTCTTATCATTAAAAATTGTGAAATTTTGAACTTCACATAATTTCAATCTTGCCCGAATTAATTATAAAGTTGTCTAAAATTCCAATCCTTATCTCAACAAGGATTTTTTAAAAATCCAGATAAAAATTGTTAAGCAATTTTTGAAAATGAAGACTTGAGGTGGGGTGGGAAACAGACTTGGGCTGGATATATCCATCAATCTCCACTCTGCTCTACCCTGCTGACCTCTGTGACTCTCCACCCAGCTCCCTTGTCCTCGGCTACCTGGTTGGATTTGAGCAGTGGGGGTGCTGTGAGGCATAGGATAGAAGAGGTTAAAGTCAGACTATTTATTCCCCCAGCTCCTTCCCTGATGGGTTACTGTGGATTGACCAAATCCTCCTGAAGACCACAGTTCTGTCAGGCAGCCTTCCCTGTACAACTGTGCTCACCAAATTCCAGAAAACACTTCCCCCCAAAAGTGTTGAACAGCAGGCTCTGGGGGTAGGAAGTTCTGATTTATAGCATTTGCTAATTTCCTTGGTGTAACTATTCCCGACACGCTGATTTCAGCTGCTCATGGGATGTTGTGTATAGCTCACAGCTGGCTCTTGCCTGCCAGCTAGTGTGAGCTACTTCTAGCACACTCAAAGGTGGTTCTCCCTGTCACTGACCCTACACCTTGTTGGCTTTGCTGAAACCGTCTATCCCTTCTCTGCTGTCCTGCTTGATTAAGACATTTGTTTTTCCCTTCTAGGACCCTGGCTGATATAGTACTAGAAAACTAATGAGAGAAAAAGGCATAACGATAAACAAATAGATCAGTAGGACACCATAGAGACTCCAGAAATTAACCCGAGTATATTTGGAAAATATACATATATATGTATTTAAAGGTGGTATAAATTAAATTTAAATTATATTTAAATTTAAATTTCTATTAAATTAAATTTAATGGAAACAGGATGTTTTATTCACAAATGGTGCCGATATAAGTCATACTACTGCACACACTGAAATCATTCCAGATGGATCAAATATCTAAATAGGAAAATAACATTTGAAAAATGTATCAGAGAATATTTGTATATACTCAGGATAGCATGGGGGGAAATTGGCAACAGAAATGAAATGCAAAGATACAATATCCCTAATCCATAGAGAGCTCCAGGAATTGACAAGTACAAGATAAATATTTCAATAGCAAATAGATATAGTCACAGGATGACCAATATATAAAAAAATTTGTAATCTTGTTCAGGGTCAAACATATCTAAGTAGTAATACACTATTTCACACTCCTTTACAGATAAAAATTGAGAAGATCAATAACACTCAGGGCTGGTGAAGATGTGAGGGAACGGTCCCATTTTTGGCAGAATGTGAATAGCCACAATATTGTTTGAAGTATTATTATTATTTTGAGACAGAGTCTCACTTTGTCTCCTTTGCAGAGTGCTGTGGCATCACAGCTCACAGCAACCTCAAACTCTTGGGCTCAAGAGATTCTCTTGCTTCAGTCTCCCAGTAGCTGGGACTACAGGTGCCCGCCACAATGCCCAGCTATTTTTTGTTGCAGTTGTCATTGTTGTTTAGCTGACCTGGGCTGGGTTTGAACCCGCCAGCCTCCGTGTATGTGGCTGGCGACATAACCACTGTGTCAACAGGTGCTGAGCTAATTATTTAAAAGTATTATTAAATTAGGGGTATTATGAAAGTATGACTACATTAAAAATGCTTAGAACCCTTGACCTGGAAATCTCACATTTGTAAATCCATCCTACCTCCATAAAATTATCAACATGGGACATATCACCAAGGAAGCTTATTGCAGCATGGATTATACGTGACATAGGCAATACATTGGGGACAATCTGAATGTTTCAATAGACATGGTATAATAATTCAATAAATTATGTTGCGTTCATATCGTGATTTCTATGGTGCGGTTTGAATTAGATCTATATATGTTAACCTGTAGATGTGTCCATAATGTACATTGACAAATCAGATTGTAGAAAGGACGGAGAAGATGAGGATCTTCTTTACGTGACTATATGCTGTTCTTTGTATGGGCACTAGGGGTGACAAAGCATGTGGAAAGATTCTCACCCTATTATTAAAGTTTAAGGTGTGAGCTGAATCTCAGGGTGAGTGAGAGTTGCTCTTTCAACCAGTCTCCGTTGCTTGATGTATTTCAAATAGCACACATTGCCTCTGTTGTTAAGAAGAAAAATATAGTTACATTACACAGACATGCTCACCCATATGAACATATGTTCAAAAAGTCCAAATAAATGCTGCATAGCTGTATTACAGCGCTTTTAGCCGTTTTCCTACAGTAGACAGTTTGTTTTCAAATGTGCACTATTATAAGCAGTGCCACCACTGATTATCTTTGTACATGTATCTTTGCAAATGTCATCTATCCATTAAAGTTATATTTGTGTGTCTTCTATACGCCAAGCACTGTGGAGAAGGCCCTCATGGAATCGACATGTAGGCTGTAGGGCCCAATGAAGACATTATTAAATACTTGTAAAACATAGTATCCGGTCGTGAAGAAAAATAAAACCAGGTAAGAGGGGCTTGGCACCTGTAGCTCAGTGGTTAGGACGCTGGCCACATATACCAAGGCTGGAGGGTTTGAATCTGGCCCCAGCCTGCTAAACAACAATGACAACTACAACCAAAAAGTAGCTGGGCATTGAGGTGGGTGCCTGTAGTCCTAGCTGCTTAGGAGGCTGAGCCAAAAGGATCACTTAAGCCCAAGAGGTTGCTTAAGTGGCACTCTGCTGAGGATGACATGATGAGACTCTGTCTCAAAAACAAAAACAAAAAAACCAGGTAAGAGGAAAGGTGGGGGGGGCAAAGGGCAATGGTCTGCGCTCTGAGATAAGCTGCTCAAAGATGACCTTGATGTCCAGGTGACTTTTGAGCAGAGACCTGAGGAGGACAAGGAGTGAGACCAGCATTCAAATACATAAAGAAAAAAATAGAAACAATCTGTAGTCTTATGTTTTTTTTAAAAACCATCCGTAGTCTTACCAACCAGAGATACATCTATGCAACATTTTGGTGTTTTCTTTTCAGCTATTTTCTATGCAGTTAAAAAAAAAAAAAACAGAACATGAAAATGATATCGTTTATACATTTTTATATAGTTTCTCTCTTTCCCCGGGCTTTAATATTGTAAGTATAGTCTCATGCTCCAAATATGTGTTTCTGGTGATTTCCTTAGGATAAGGAAATTTCCTGAGAGTGAAATTGCTGATTCAGAGGCTGTGCTCATTTAGCATTTCGAGAGTCACACTCCAGAAACAGACCATCGTACTGTCCCACTGGCAGGGCAGAAGATCCCCCACTTCACGTTCCTGTTAATACTGTGCATGGCTCTCTTGAATGTTTATCACTCTGATGGTTCATGTTTTTTTAAAAAGGAAACACATCTAATAGTTGTTTTCATTCTTTAAAAAAATTATTAGAAGTTAATAACCCCCTCATTAAAAAAGTAGGTACATTTATGAGTTTGTTTATATTTTCAGACAACAAATATTCAGAGCTCCCTTTGTGCTGGATCTCTGCAGGAGCACAGATCCCGACCCTGACAGATCCCGCACCACTCCTTGGTTTTACAGACGACAAAAATTTAAGAGTTGAGTGATTTGCCACATAGTGAATTTGTGGAAGATCTGGGACTAGAACTTGGACCTCAGTGTTCTTTCTACTATAAAACACTTCTTCAAAAAACCAAAACAAAGATAACTGCAGACTATTAAACTGGAAAATTATGATTTGCGCGGGGGCGAAGGGTTGGCAGGGAGGCTTCTGGGAGGCGAAGTGGTGTAGGCAAAACTCAGTAGCTGTGGGGAACCGGGCTTCATGGTGCAGAGAGACGCTGCAAATGTGACATTCTGTAGTTGGTCCCCAGAGTGTGGGAGAAAAGTAAGCGTCAGGAAATTAGCCCTGCTGGCTGTCTTTGTCATTCTGAAACCCTCGCCCCACTCCTGCCCCCTCCCCAAACCCATTTCAGAATCCGGTCCCATTTTTCTTGCCTCTGACCCTGGTGGCTGAAGTTTCTCTCAGCATCATAAAACCTGGGGTTGTAAAATTCATATTGTAACTTTAAGAGCCACATCTGTTTTAATCATTTTTTTTTCCTGTTTTAAGAACACAACGGGATTTTAATGGCTGCAATAAAATGGAAAAGTTGAAGGAAATTATCACAGATTTGTAAAGCTATAACGCAGGTTCCTGGGCTCATGTGAGCAGTCAAATTACAAACAAGTAACCCAATTGCTTTTATTGCAGGCAGATCTCTGGTTTAAGCATTTCTCAGTTTAATCTATTGATGAGGATTAGCATTTTATTCATTTCGGCACTCATAACAGCCTTGGTACATATTACCCCGATGGGCCAGATTGGTGGGAAACACGAATCTCAGAGATGCAGAGAAATCCAGAAAAATACCTTCAGGCAGAAATTATTGGGTCTGGCAAGTCAGACAGGTCTGGTTTTAATCCTGAATCCACCATATTAAAACAGATAAGGTCCTAATTTCTCTCAGTTTTGCCTTCTTTATTTCCATGTGGGGCTACGTGGGCAAGTTTTACAGTGAAATTATACAAGGAAGTCATTCAGTGTGATGCCAGGCAAACAGTAGGTGCTTACTAAGTGATGGTGAACATGCTATTTGGAGCAGCCACTGTTGCTGCCCCTTCTCATCCTCTTGTAGTGCCCAAGAAGGCTTACTGCAAACACCTGCATTTCTCTACCTGAGGCTCTTTTTGAGGACCCAAGAGCAGCTTGGCCCAGGTTGCAGGGCAAGCCAGAAGCGCTGATGGGGTAAGGCCCTCTCCACCAATCCCAAAGGAGGAGTGGGGGATAAATACCTCCCCTTCCTCTCCCCACAGCTGGGCACCCTTTGAGGCACTCTGTGCTGCCCCCAGAGTGTCCCGGTGGAATTGCACTCCATTTGCTAGCAGTGGAAGCCAGCTTGGTAATATACTCTTTAATGGTTTCCTTCTCTTCTGGGTCTTATGTCCATAGAGAGAGGGAAGAGAAGAGCAGGAGAGGGACAGAGAAATGGCTGGTAGGTGCTCTAGTAATTTTTGATTGCCAGTACCTGGGATTCCTTTCCCTGAAACTGCGAAGACTTGCTACTGGCAGAAGAAGTGCCCCACCCCTACCCCGGCAGATTCCAACCAGTGGCTCTTCAGAGACCCTCTCAGAGATCAGCACCCCAGCTCCCTTGCCCTGAGCAGAGTAATTATGAGTGTGTGCTCGGCACCATTTCAGGGACTTTGTCCGAGAGATGACTTGTCTCTGGTCACCCATTGTAGTAGCTGGCTTGATAAGGTTCCCTTCTCTGCCCTGTCTTTTTCCCTGCTTCCCCTTGGCTCATCACCTCGCAGGTCTCAAATAATCTACATACTGCTGAATCCTCATCTCAGTGACTGATTCCAGGGAAACTCAAATGTCAGGCATCTCTGATATTTAAGCGATGAGTCAGGTGTGAAAGGAGTTGGGTGAGAGTGGAATAAAAATGGTGCCTGGATTTTTTTTTTAAATCTCTTATTTTTAGTTTTTGGTGGTGCTATTTTCTAAGATGCGGCAGATTGATGGGGAATGGGAGGGGGCTGCAGGGCACAGTGTCCCGGTTAAAGGCACAGACTCTGGAGCCAGATCCCTGCTTTCCTATCTCAGCATTGCCACTTAACACCTGTGGGAACTGAGGCAAGTGATGAAGCCCCTTGGTGCTGCCTCAGTTTCTTCATCTGTAAAATGGAACTTAAAACAGTACCTCCTGGGGTCCTGCTGAGGACTCAGGTGAGTGAGTTAACATACACAAAGCGTCCCAGAACAGAGCCTGGTATGGGAAACACTCCGTCGTCAGCAGGAGTGGTAGTGTTCTTATTAGTATGATTGTTTTAGACGGGAGAAGATTGAGATGCCCGTTGCTCTCTAATTAGATCTGGCCCAAGTGCTCCCAACTCTCTGGGGACAATGTGGTGAGATAATAACAGACACGAGGGTCTCAGAAACTCTTTGTTTACCCTTCTGTCTGCCCCTTTGAGCTCCAGAGACCATGACGAACTCGCCTTAGTCCCAGGGTTTGACTCAGGGCTGCTCAGAGCAGCAGCTCGGGCTACCCACCAAGGAAATAAATAAATGAATGAACGGAGCAGCTCTTGCTGGCCACAGGTCAGGGGACATTGATGAGATAACTTCAGCAGAGGTCTCAGATCTAGCCCATCCAGAAGCTGCTGTCATTGCCCCCAAGGCAGCTCCAGGGTTTTTAGACTCTGTCCACCCCAGGGTTACAAGGTTTTCCCAAGAATGAAGTGCTTGGGCTTTGTAGATCTGAGATAAGGCCGCTCTGAGCCTACCGTAATCTGAGCCTGCCCAGGCTCCAGCAGAGCTTTCGGGACTGTTTTCACAGGGAGGGAGGACAGAAAGCCCGCCCAGGTAGGCACACCAGCTCCTGGCTCCTCACAGACAAGTACCAGAAAATGGAGATAATGACCCCCTGCTGAAAGCAGTTTAATCCCCAAAGTTGCTTGAAATATGAAACCCACTGCCACTGGGAGTGTCCAAGGTTGCAACCCTTTGGAAAGGCAAATTGACACTATACAGCCTCATCAGGTCATTTTGGAGCCTGAGGCCAAAGGAAAAAAGGGACATTCCTCATACGTGTGTTTTCATCTATTAAATAATTTTCTTCACAGCTAATTTCTTTTCAGAGTAGATTTCAAAAACATTAGTAATGCATTTGTTTTCATTCAAGCTAGGAAAGTAAAATTGACACAAATTATGTTTGGGGTATAAATAAAATATTTACATAGAAAAGAATGTTGTGAGTTTGAATACATACACATCCTTGCAATTTCTCGATTTGTTTTTCAATTATTTTAATGTTCTGGAAGAAAAAATTACCACCAAGAATACATAAACATATGTACATGAAGACACACTTTTCCTTTGGCCAATAAAGCCAATAAAACCAGAATGGATGGCACTGTTGGATCTGGTCTTTAAAATTTTGCTATAAAAGTTATTGTAGATTATTTTTAGTATGAATTTTTATTTTTTTACACATTGCATTATAACATGATTTGTCTTGATTACTGAGTCTGGGGGGCCCTCTTAAATTGTGTGCTTGTGTACCTCACTAACCTCACCCTACCATTGGCTCTGGTTGAGCCAAACCACGTGATACTTTGTTCAGCAAACTCCTATTATTCTGGCTCCCCAGAGTGTGCAGATCCCACCACTTTCAGGCAGCTTTCCACAATAAGGTACCGGCTGTGTGCCAGGCTCTGCTCTAGGACCTGAGGCTGCAGGAGCTGTCACCAAGGCACAAAGGTGTGCACTGAAGGGTGTTCGCTGCAGCACAGGGAACCAGCCCCAGCACCCCTCAGAAGAGGACTGTTTAAACGTGTGATGCTCTGTCATAGGAAGGCATACTCTGCAGCTGTTAAAAATAATATTATTGTTTTTACTTTGCTAGCACAGAAAAACATCTAAGAAATAGTAGTAAGGAAAAGCAGTTATGAAACAGTATCCATGGCGGGCATGGTAGGTCATGCCTGTAATCCTAGCCCTCTGGGAGGATGAGGTGGGTAGATTGCCTGAGCTTATGAGTTCAAGATCAGCCTGAGCCAGAGCAAGACCTCGTCTCTAAAATAAATAAATAAATAAATAAATAAATAAATAAATAAATAAATAAATAAATAAATAATATGGCCAGGTATTGTGGTAGGTGCCTGTAATCCCAGCTACTTGGGAGGCTGAGGCAAGAGGCTCGCTTAAGCCCAAGAGTTTGAGGTTGCTGTGAGTTATGACGCCACCGTACTCTACCAAGGGCGACAAAGTGAGACTTTGCTTTAAAAAAAAAACAAAAAAACAAGAAAAACCAAAAAGACCCCAGTATCTACAATACAGCTAAAGTTTCTGTTTGCACTGCTGGAAATGTGTTAACCTCACAACTTTCCCACAAGGTTAAAGAGGAGTCCAGAGAAGTTAAGTAGTTTTTCCAGAGACACTCAGCAGGGAAATAGGAGTCAATTTTTTCCAATCTAGCCCCAGAGTCCGAGATTTCAGCCGTGAAGTTAAATGGTTTATAATGTGTGTATATATTTGGATGCATATATTACGTAGACAAAAATCATGGGGGCAAAACGTAGAACTGTTACCAATAGTTTTCTTAGATGGAGGTGAAATTATAGGGTACTTTAGCTTTTGATAGCATATAATGTGATAAAGTGTGAATTCTTAATAGTGAGTAGTATGTGTTACTTTTATAATAAGATACAAGAAAAAAGGACAAGGTATTTAACTGTTTCCTAGGTGCTATGCACTTTCAAAGCATCCTGTCATTTAACTCTTGCAACAGCCCTATTATAGTTACACCATTCTACAGATGAGAAAACTGTTATTGGCAAGGACCGAGTGACCAGACCAAGCTCCCAGAGTTAGAAAGAGACGGAGCCAGAACTCAAAACTCGGATTCCCCAGGTTAAGATCACACCCAACACGTGTAGCGTTCTGACTTGTTTTTCTTTACGGTTCTTGGTTTTGTTTTGTTTTTAAACAGCTGAGTGACAGTGCCTTGCAGAACCACAACGGACATTTCCTGGTTAATTCTCTCTTGTTGGGCATTTAGGTTACCAAGCTACTATCCAAAGGGTCTGTTTTTTCTCGCAGCGAGGACTGCGGAATCCTTTGCCTAGGGACTCATAGTGCGAGGCCTGGTCTCGCTGCCACGTGCCATTTTCACAGCGGCCCCTTCCCATCAGGTTACAAGTTCAGAAAGGAACCGCCTTGTGGTGACGGGGCGCTAGCGCTTGTCCCGCCATCCGGTCCCTGGAGGGTCGCCTTGTGCCTGCTGCCGCCGGCCGCACCATCTGCGCTGCGCAGGTGTGCCCGGCCCCCTGTCCAACCTGGGGGCTGAGAACACTGGGCTGATTGTGGCCCCCACGAGCCCGGCGGGCAGCTGCGCCCGAGCTGCCATCTGTGAGCGCTGGGCGGCCCGGGAGGCGCGGGAGGGGCCGCCGGGACGCGCCTTCCCCGGGCCCCATTCAAGCGCTGCCAAGGCCTAATTGATGAGAAATGGCCTGGAGCAGGTGTGAACCTGTCTCCAGAGGCGGCGGGCCTGGGGTGGGGGCCCGGGGGAGGGGCGGCGGCTTCGCGGGGAGCGCAGCTGTCGAGGGGTCATTACCGTGGCAGTCTCCCCAGGGCTTTCCAGCCCGGGGCTGCGGTGGGCTCAGAGAGAGAGAGTAGAGGGAAAAAGTGGGGGCGCGGGCCCCCCAACTCCTTCACCGCATGACAGAGTCTCCACCAGCTAGGAACTTAGAGCACCGAGGAGCCCCTTAGCCAGCCCCTTAGCTCATTGGAGAAGACCTAGCCAGACAGGGCCAGCCCGCGGGCGCCTAAGGACACCCAGCAGCTCCCCAGGGACTGTCCCGGAGTCTTCCAGCGGTAGGGAGGGAGGCCCTCCACCTCCATTTCCCGCTCCAGTTATGTGTAAGATGTAGCAGGGTTTTGAGTGCTGCCCCTACCTGTTTACACCGATTGCATCAACCCTTTGAACACCCCTCACCGCCACCACCTAAAAATATCAATCAAAGTGCTAAAACTGGGGGGAGGGGCTCCCTTAAGGCGTTTACAGGACTGACTGGCACGGTTATAGTTCCCTAGGCTTCAACAGGCAGGGTGGGTGTGCAAATCAGCAGAGGTCGCGGTGGGGGCAGGGGTGTTTCCAATCGAGTTTCCCCTATAGGTGGTAAGATTCTTCTTTGTTCCCACTGAACTGAGAAAAGAGTGCCTTTAGATGCAGTTTCCAAAGGCCCCAATGAGGCCTCTTGCAGTAGTGAAACCCTAGAATAAGGGCCTTCCTGGTCCTTCTCAACACCCCCTTATCGATGCCCCAGGGGCCAGTTGACCTGAACCCACCTTCTCAGCGTCAGACAGTTGCCAAGCTTTCCCCTTCAGATCCCTCTGCAGCAGCTGGAGTGATCTTTTCAAAATGAAAATCACAGCGTGTCCCTGAATGCTGGAAACCCTCCAATAATTTCCTATCCCACAAGAATGCAGTTTTGATCCTTACCACAGCCCATGGCCCTCAGCTGCTTCACTGGAGCACACCTCTCTGCCTGCACTTCCTTATCCCCCGTGTGCGCGGTGGGTGTAGATCCCACCACATTCAGGCAGCATTCCACAATAAGGTACTAGCTGTGTGCCAGGCTCTGCTCTAGGCTCCTAGCAAACAGCAGTCAACAAAAATAGACAAAGCTTCCTTCTTCCTAGCCTAGCAGTTCAGTAGAGGAGACAGGCAAGAATTGATTCTCAGCCCTTCAAAGTCGTGACAGTTGTTTTTTGCCCAGGGCCTTTGCATGTGCTATTTCGGTTGCCTACAGCACCCTTTCCCAGAAATTCCTCTGCTTGGAATCTTCAGACCTTTGCTCAGTGTTGCCTTCTCAATGGGTACTTTTCTGACTTAAGGGCATGATTTATGCTAGAATTCCCTATTTATTTTATCCAGCTGTGTTTGACTCTATAGCACTCATCACCATCTTCTTGGACTTTTCTGGCACAGGGGTGGCCATGGACGGTACTGAGATCCGGCCAAAAGTGTGGGGTGGTGTTTGGTTGAGTCTGTATTCAGTCCGCCTACTTTGAGATATTTTATGTGGCCCACTCTTATGTGCACAGTTGAGTCATTGTTGACCTCTAGTTGTAAGAATGAACTCCCAGAAAACACCTTCTGCTCATTGTCAGCATCACAGCATGACGATGTCCTTGACAAACTGGTTGACAATGTCCATCAGCTCACTGAGAGGTGCGATTCATCACTTTGCTTAGAAGGCTTGAAATGCCTTAAAATCTTTCAGCTCATGTGGGAAAGAAACTCGGTAATAGTTTTCCCAATGTTGACAAAGTTGGGGTATAGGTATGTGTGTTATGGGCTGAATCTTGTCCCTTCCTCTAAGGATCCCCAGTATTTTTGGATGTGACTTTTGGGGGTAGGTAGGGTCTTTAAGGTATAAACAAGGTCATGTTGGTGGGCCCTCCTTCAATATGACTGGTGTCCTCAGAGAAAATCAAGACACAGACACACAGAGGGAAGACCATGTGACAACAGAGGGAGAAGATGGTCAAGGGGAGGCCTCATGAGAATCCACCCCTGCTGATGACACCTTGATCTCAGGCTTCTGGCCTCCAGAACCATGAGAAAGTAAATTCCTGTTTTTTTAAGCCATCACTTTGTGGTGGTGCTTGTTGCAGCAGCCTCAGCAAACTCATACATTCTACAATGTTACAATAATGAGTCAGAAAGCCAAAAGAAACTTCTAAGCACCAGAGGGGTTTGGGGTTTTTGTTTTGTTTCTTTCTGATCAACCTTTCCAGAGAGAAGAATGAATTATCTTTCTTTTCTTTGTAGAAAATGATATTGATAAGAAAGATGCTCAAGGAGTCTGTGGCCAAGAAAGGGAAAATGGTTATCGAGTTTCTTTCCTACATGAGCTAAAACATTTGAGGGCATTTCAAGTTTTCTTATGAAGTCATTAATCTTAAATATTTGCTGCATAAAAATATTTGTGTTGTTTCAGCCGGCTTTTTTGGTATGTGTCAGTTTGTAAAAAAAAGTAATTGGCTGTCATTTTTTTTCTAAATAAATATTTACTTTCATGCCTAATTTTGCACTTAGCAATTTTGTCTTCTTCAACAATAGAATAAACTTCAGGCCCATTACTAGACCTCTCTCCCTGCCAACTCTCCCCACCACTCCCTAGCAGGTCATAATTTGGGGAGGGGGGGGTACTTCAGCCCCTGGGGGCCCTTTCTAGCCTCCCAAACCTCTCCCACTTAAACCCTGTTTTCCTGGGAGGTGAGTGTTGAGGACAGACGGGAAGGATGCATAATTGATGAGACTCTAGGCCTGGCTGGGCTGAAGAGGTCAATTAATTATTAAATACAGACTCAATGGGGAGGAATTTCATTATGGGGTCATTTAATTAAGTGGCAAGCCAGAGGGACATTTGAGATGGGATTTCCAAGGCTCTTATTTCTGGACCAAGTCAGAGGATGTGAGCAAAAAGGAAGTGGCCCTTAAACCTGGTGAATTCATCCTCCTCCCCTTTTCCCTCCCTCCCTTCCTCCCTTTCTTCCTTCCCTCTCTTCCAAACCTTCATTCTTTATTTTGCATATATTTATTGAGCATCTTTCACAATCCAGGCATCAGTCTAAACACTGGGGCTACAGTGCTGGAGAAACAGATTAATTCTGGCAGAGGAAACAAGCAATAGCTAAGCAAAGGACGGAAGGCACAAGAAGGCATCCTCGGGCTTGGCTGTTGCACCCAACTGGAAAGCCGAGTGATGGGCGGCCATCAAGAAAGGCTTGAGGAAAAGGTCTGAGGATGAGTCCCTGAGCCTGAGAAGAAGGAAACAGTCATCAGGCAGAAGGGCATTCAGGGCAAAGGGAGCTGCACGTGCATGTGCTCTGAAGTGGGACAGGCTTGTGTGCTCCAGTAAGAAAGTGGAGGAGGGAAAGCATGGTAAGATGTGAGTCTGAAGAGGCTGGCAGGATCCTAACAGGTAATTTTATATTTTATAGGCACTGAGATAAGCTACCTACCACTCACTGTATTAAGGCACTTTTCAGCTGTCTGGGATGAAAATACAACTCAAGGTATCACATTCAAAACAGGGGACTTTATTGGTTCATGTATCTGCAGCAAACAGTAGACATGAATGGGCTTCAGGTATGGCTGAATCCAGTAGCTCAAGGATGATGTTATAATGAATTTTTGACCCTTTCCCTTTCTCTCTCTCTCTTTCTCTCAACTCTGCCTCTCCTTTCAAGGAAGATTTTCTCATGTCATGGCAAAGGCAACCTCTGGAAGTTCCTATATTCTGTAAGCTCAGAAATCTTAACAGAAAGAAAATTATTCCTGAAGAGTTCCAACTAAAGTCCTGGGTAAAAATTTCACCATATGACCGGGGTCCATTGCCCATTGCCGAACCAACCCCTGTGGCTGGGAGGGTGGGACATGGGACTGGACCTGGGAAGAGGCGATGTGTCTGAGACTAGGAGTGGGAGAGGGGTGGGCCTTCAGACAAAAACTGTGATGTTACAGTCAGCAGCAGAAGAAATGAATTCCGGGCAGACATAAACAGCAGATGTCCACTCTACCTCTCGGATGGTCTCTTTCTCTTTGCTGGAAAAAGGCTGTTGTTTTGAAGAATCCATCAAGAGGAATTATCCTATCTTAACAATGGGCATGCTTGAGCCGCAGGCGCTGACATAAATCCTGATCACACAGGATTAGCAGGCACGAGTTTTGAGTCAGAAAGGCGGCATGAAAGATTGGGCAGTGTTTATGCTCTGGAGCTCGACAAAACAGAATTCAAGGCGATGAGCCTTGAAAAGGACAAAGAGGGAAATCGCTTGTGAACAAAAGGAGAACCCCACCCAAAGAGAGCCTTGAATTTTGGTGTACCTAACAGTACATACTCAAAATGCAAAAAGTAATCAAAAATGGATAAAACAAAGTTGTCTGATGAAAGCATGGTCTGAAGCAGCCATTCTGAAGGTCAGACTGGTATTGTTGAGTCTAATTAAGTCTATGCAGGAGTGTAGGACCCAGCTGTTCTTCTGGGTATCAATCCCAGACAGATTTTCTCTAGCATCTATAAGAGGACCAGAGAGACCCGTTCATGGTCATGCATCCTTGTGGTGGTGGTGAGGGGAGGGAGATGACCTGGACGTCCATCACAGAGAGGGCAGGTGGATAAAGTGTGGATGTATCCTGGGGCTCGCAGCAGCAATTAGAGCAATAGAGGAGACATGCCAACCATAATGGGAATGGATCCTAAGAACACAGTGCAAAGTTCAAGAAGTAAGAGATACACAGCACAATACTGTTTACATAAGATAAAGATATGTATTCACACAAATTGTATATGAACACCTGCAAGTCAAAAATATATATTAACTGCACTAGGATGGTTGCCTATGAATGGGAAAGGAAGTAGGGAAAGAGGTAAAGGAATCCGTCGATTAATCAATCTATCAGGAAGGGGCTCACCTGGACCAATGACAATATGCTAGGAATTGAAGAGTCGTATTAACTTAAACTTCTGCCCTTGAAGTTAAAAAAGAGAGAGACATTGACAAATTCTAAACCCTCAATCCTAAACGGGAAACAAACACATAGTATCAGTTAGGAACATGTTTAGCTTTAGGTAACAGTATGCGACGACTGGTAGCTTAAATAAGAAAGGTTATAAGAAATCTAGAGGTTACAGAAAACAGAATAAGAAATCTAGAGGAGACAGCTGTTGGTGTTCAGCAGCTCAGTGATGTTAGATGTGATGTCATAGGTTTTGATTCTCTTGGTTGATAATGTAAGCTTTTTGCCTCGTGGTGACGAGGTGGCTGCTAAACTCCAGCCATCACACTTGACTTCAAGGCACAAGAAAAACAGAGAGAAATGGAGGGTGACGATAGTACTTTTTCTATCTAGTTTCCATCTAGTTTCTATCACAGAACTTCAGCAAAGGGCTATGGAAGTGACCAGGCTGAGTTCATAACAAACCTCTGCTACTTACCAGCTTCATAGGTCTTGGCCAGGTTACTTAACCCTGTGTGCCAGGTTACTTAACCCTGTGTGCCATAGGTCTTGGCCAGGTTACTTAACCCTGTCATTCTCATTAGTGGAATGAAACTACTGATAGTACCCAGTAATCATAGGATAGTGGTGAAAATTACATCAGTAAATTTTTGTAAAGAAAAAAAGATTTTCTAGCCCTCCCCCCATTGACTTCCTTTATGGCCCCATTGACTAGTGCCGCAGCCTGTGGCCCCCAGGTACAAGTGAGGAAGGAATAACTGAAAACAGGTTCAGACCAGTGATGAGCTAGCTGGCACTCAGAATTAGGAATATGGCTCAAATAACAAAACTCATTGGCAAGGAATAATAGGGACCTTGGCAAACACCACAGACCAGACGTTATCCTCAGCGCTTTTTCACATGTCACCCCGTGTGCTCACAATGAGTTTAAAGGCAAGTTCCATTATTGTTCTCATTATAATCTGGGGGGACTTAGGCATAGAGGTAAGTCAGTGTCTCCCACATGGGTGTACAGCCTGCATACGTAAAGCCAGGATGTAAACCCAGGCAGCATGGCTCCAGAGTTGCTGTACAAGTCCCCCAGGTGACAGGCACACAGCATGCTCTGCACTCCATAAAAGCTCAAAAGTGGCCAGAGTAGCTAAGGACATATGGGGGACTTGAGTGACACAGTTACCATCTGTGATCATATATTATACACATATGTATATAGGCTTCAATGTATACATATGACCCTTGTATATATACACATACCCATATCAGGGGACTTCACAAAGTTTATGGAAAATGCATATTATAAAAAAGTATGCCTGGATTTCATTTTTTTTGCACCAAAATAAGCTTGTGCTAACTTGTTATAACATGTTTGAACAGGACCTAGTTTAAGGCACTAAGAAGGATAAGACATCAGCTTAAAAAAGCCCCTATTGAAAAAAAAAAAAGAAAAGAAAAGAAAAAATGGGCCTATCAGAGCAGCATGAATTCTGTTAAAATTGAAGAACAAACATCACATTTATGGTGAAACTTGGGTGGAAGCTTTATGAAAAGCTTACAGGGACAATGTCCCAAAGAATTCACTAGTTTACAAACAGATAACATGTTTTAAGAAGGGATGAAATGACATTGAAGATGAAGGCTGGGGTGGTAGACCACCCACATCAATTTTCAAGGAAAAAATCTGTGCCCTGATTGAAGCTGACCAACAATTAACAGCAGAAACACTAGCCAACACCATAGACATCTCAGCTGGTTCAGCTTACCCAGTTTGGACTGAAAAATTAAAGTTCAGCAAACTTTCCCCTTGATGGGTGCCAAAATTGTTGCACCCAGATCAGCTACAGATGACAGCAGAGCTTTTAAGGGAAATTTTAAACAAGTAGGTTCAAGATCCTGAGCATTTCTTTGAAGAACTATAACAACAGGTGAAATGTGGCTTTATCAGCGCAATCCTGAAGACAAAGCACAGTCAAAGCAATGGCTACAACAGGTGGAAGTGGTCCACTCAGAGCCAGAGTAGACTGATCAAGAGCAAAGGTCATGGCAGCAGATTTTGAGGATGCTCAAGGCATTTGGTTTGTTGACTTTCTGTTTCACAATAACATCTGCTTATTATGAGAGTGTTTTGAGAAAGTTAACCAAAACTAGCACAAAAAAATGCCTGGGTAAGCTTCACAGAGTCCTTCTCCAACACCACAATGCTCCTGTCATTTCGTTCACCAAACAAGGGTGATTTTTTTTTTCTTTGAGAGAGAGTCTCACTGTGTTACCCCTGATAGAGTGCCGGGGCGTCACAGCTCACAGCAACCTCAAACTCTTGGGCTTAAGTGATCCTCTTGCCCCAGCCTCCCAAGTAGCTGGGAGTACAGGCACCCCTAAAGCCTGGCTATTTTTTCTTTTTTCGAGACAGAATCTCACCTTGTTGTCCTTAGTAGAGTGCTGTAGCGTCACACAGCTCACAACAACCTCCAGTTCCTAGGCTCAGGCGATTCTCTTGCCTCAGCCTCCTTAGTAGCTGGGACTACAGGCGCCCACCACAATGCCTGGCTATTTTTTGTTGCAGCTTGGCTGGAGCAGGGTTTGAACTGAGCCACAGGCACCGCCCCATCTGGCTATTTTTAGAGACGAGTTCTCACTCTGTCTCCGGCTAATCTCAAACTCCTGAGCTCAGGCAATCTACCTGCCTCCACCTCCCAGAGTGCTAGGATTACAGGCATGAGCCACCAGGCCTGGCCTAAACAAGGGCAATTTTGTGAGAATTTTGATAGGAAATCATTAGGCATCTACCTTACGACGGTTCTGATTTCCTTCTTTCTGACTTCTTTTTGTTTCCTAATCTTAAAATGTCTTTAAGAGGCACCCATTTTTCTTCAGTTCATAATGTAAAAAAGACAGCATTGACATCTTTAAATTCCCAGGACCCTCAGTTCTTTAGGGATGGACTAAATGGCTGGTATGTCCCCTTACAAAAGTGTCTAGACCTTAATGGACCTTAGGTTGATAAGTAAGTTTATATTTTTATCTTTTAATTCCATCTTTCATGAACATTTTGAAGTGCCCTCGTATATGTGTGTATACGTGTCATATATATGAGAGAGATAACAAACGTAATGTATGTTTAATATATGTTTATTGCAAAAAAAGCCAAAAAAAACCAGGCAGACCAAAATTGATGTGACTTTTTGGGTAAAGTTTAGTCTGCATCAGGACCCTCCCGGATCAGGGAGGGAGAAGTGAGGGACTCGGGCGCTGTCCTGGGTCAGACCATCCCCGGAGGCCACAAAGATTCTCTAAGGAGAACACTTGTCAACTCTGCCGGTCTAGAGAGTGCCCTGGATCCAGCAAGGCTGGTGGCACTTTGTTGCCCGTTCTTTACTTTCTAAATTGTCAAAGTAATCCATATTCTTTATGGAAAACAAACACAAATGCCATGGAAATGTATAAGGTAAAAATCAAGTGCCTTCCCTCCCTTATCTCGCCGCCCTCCCCGTTTTTATTGAGTTTGGTGTTTGCTTCCAAACAAGTCTCTGGGCTGCGCCTATGTGGGTAATTTGGCGTTTTACAGCTAATGAGATCACGCTCTGTGTCTGTCATGGTCCCTCAGGAAACAGATGGCACAGTCCATCTGGGTAATGCAGGGAGTTTAATGAATGAAATATTTACAGGGGTGCGGGCAGGGGGCAGGAAAGTGATTAAGAAGGGTGCAGTGGGCCTGGAGTGCCAACCACGGGGACCCATCACCACCCCAGGCCTGAAGTGATGTAGAGCCAGAGGGGAACAGGGGGACGTAGAAAGAGCCAGGGAACCCTTGGTCCTGGCAGGGAGTGGGTGCCTACCCTTACTGTGGTGGGGCCTACAGGAAGCTGGGGGAAGAGGAGTGCTGGAGTCACCTCATCAGCCCCCAGGGTGCATTTGACGGGGACAGCAGAGACACCCCCCCATTTCACTGCAGGCATGGGGTGGGGTGCAGAGGCTCCATACTCTCTCAGCAAGACCCTTCCTCCCCCAACCCTCACACTGCCCACCTTGATCCCCCTGCAGACCCAGAGGACTAGGAAAGCCCAGGCCCTGACCACCCCCTTACCCTACCAGCCTCATCTCTACGGGACTCTGTAGACATCAAGGGAATCCCGTGTCCCTGTTTCCTGTTTTCTTTTCCTCCATAGCACTTGGCCGCCATCTGGCATGTGATTGCTTTGACTTAGTTTTTGTTCTGTCTTCCTTGACTCCAGAACGTACTTCTGTCCTCTTTGTCCCCTGTTAAATCCCTAATACCTGGCATGGTGCCTGGCACATAGTAGGTGCTCAGTAAATAACAAAGCATCCAAGCACTTCCTTGTCAGCCCATGTGACCCTTCAACTCTTTTGAATCCCACACAGTATTTTATGACACCAGGAGGACTGGGATCCGGGAAGTGATGCCCTTGAACTTTAGCTTTTAGGTATGTTCCGGTTTTTCCCCAGGACAAATAATGCAACAGGAAACTCTCCTCCACATATGTGCTTACCCCACACTTGTGGGAAGATTTCTGGAGGATAGAGACCTAGGAATGGGGCGGTGCCTGTGGCTCAAGGAATAGGGCGCCGGCCCCATATACTGGAGGTGGTGGGTTCTAACCCAGCCT
This sequence comes from Galagoides demidoff, assembly GCA_963574575.1. NCBI lineage: Eukaryota > Metazoa > Chordata > Mammalia > Primates > Galagidae > Galagoides > Galagoides demidoff. Next base: position 4,107 of record CAUYQV010072219.1, on the reverse strand, counting down.
GGCCAGAAAGTGCAACAACAACAAAAATGACCTAGGAATGGAAGGATGGGGTCAGACATGCTGCACTTTTGATAGCGCTGCCCTGCTTTTGAGTTGTGCTGGGTGAGTTTGGATGCTGATGGAGAATTCTCCATCCACTGTATTTGCGGAGGGAGGGCTGGGTCTGGACCAGGCTGTGTCCTGGATGAGCCAGGAGTCTCACGGAAGAGTCAGAGTGTCCCCGGGACATCCTCCTCCCTTCAGAGTCAGCTCTAAGACAGGTAGGAACATGGGACACCCAGAGAGGATGGGAGGGGAGCCCCGGGAGCTGGGAAATTGGGGTGATTCTTGACTGAAGGGGCCTCTAATGCACGGCATTCATTCAAGAACAATTGGCTGAGTTCTCACTATGGTCCCAAGCACCATTGCAGGTGCAGAGAAAACAGCACGAGAAACATAAGAAACGGAACCTGTTCTGCGCAGCGCCTGTGGCTCAAAGGAGTAGGGCACTGGCCCCATGTACTGGAGGTGGTAGGTTCGAACCTGGCCCCGGCTAAAAACTGCAAAAAAGAAAAAAAAAAAAGAGCCTGTTCTCACACACAGAACATTCTAGTGAAGGAAGGGAAGTGGTAACAAAGTAAAGAAATAAATAACGAGGGAAAGCTGTGAAGGAAATAGGAGCGGGTGATGTCATGGTGGCTGACGGGGTGGGCTGCCTACTTAGACTGGGATTCTCAGGTGGCCTTTTGGGAGGTGGCATCTGAGCAAAAATGTGAAGGGCAAGGAGTGAGCCAGGGTAAGGTCTGAGGACAGAGCACTCCTGGGTGAGGAAGGAAGCAGCAGATTTTACCACTGGGAGGCAGGACTAACTTTGCAGCCACCGGGGAGCTGACAGAAGCCCAGGTGACTGGAGTGGCTGGGAGGAGGGAGAGGCCCGAGAGGAGAGCAGAGACTCCTGGGCCCAGGTCATGAAGGGCCTAGAGGCCAGCTCCAGGAATTTGGATTTTATCCCAAATGCAATGATTAGCCCTTTGGTGGATTTTAAGCACGGGAGGGACCTGATCTGATTTCTTTTTTAAAAGATCCCTCTGGCTGCTTGTATAAAGAGTGGTCTGAAAAGGGGCCAAGAACAGGAGCGAGAGCAGTAAGGAGGCAACTGCACTAATTTAGAGATGGCCGTGGCCTGGACCCGAGCGGTGGCTGAGGAGGTTCTGAGAAGCAGATGGATGTATTTTTATCAGAAGGGGAGGGTGTGAGGCAGGGGTCAGATACCCTGCAGGCACTTAGGGCAGGGGTCGAGGAAGGGGAAGGCCAACAGAATAAGGAAGCAAATAAACTTAGCTAAGACAAATGTCGCCAGTAGGGTCCTTTAGTTGTTTCACTTGAGCCATACCATCTCTATGTAAGGTAAAAGGGGAATTCTTTTAGTTGGGGCACGTGCACAGTGGAGATGACAGCGTCCCTAAATGAAACACCCTCCCTAACATGGTAAAAATCACACCCATCAGGCACATCACCGTTTACAAATACCATGGCAACTCCAGGAAGTTCCCCTACATGGTTTAAAAAGAGGAGGAAGCTTCAATGCTGGTAACTCTCTACCCCGTTCTCGGAATACACGTGAATGTCCCACCCTCAGTTTCGCACAGACCCTGACCCTGGGGGGCACTGTTCTTTCTTGGATCAGTTCTCTCCCTACCATCTTTGAGAACGTACTATATTTTCTGTACTCTGTCTTTAATGAATGTCTCTGCTTCACACATGAAGGTATTTGAATTCTTTCCTCTGTAGGTGGCAAGAGCCCTCTCTGCTGGGGGGTACCCAGAGTGTAGTAGGAGAGAAGGAAAGGAAACAAAGATCGCCTTGAGGTTGTGGACCGAGGTACTAGTTGGATGTCCCAGCCCTTGTGGGTTTGGTGGCAAAGGCAGAGGAAAGCTGAATCAAGCAGTTTGGCTTGGCTCTTCCCTGAATTGGGAGGCAGCTTCATGAACCTTTTTCTGCATAAACATCTTCACCCAGACTTGTCCCTGACAAAGGTTTAAGAAGGGTTGAGGCTGCCCAGAGAGCTTCCCCCCAAGCCTCTGGGTCATACTCTGAGGATGGCTCACCAAGTTGCTTCTCAGAGGTGAAACTGACAAGGTCAGGTGTACAAATGTTGTAAATATTAGAAGAGACACATTAGAAATGACAGGCATAACCAAACCAGAAAATCCTCATTTCTAACCAGATACATTAAGTATGTGTTTTTCATCTCTGCCCCAAAGACGTGCACAGCTGTCTGGCATTTGCGAACTAGCTCAGGCTGCTTCACTCCCTCTTGCCTTCCTAGGGTCAGGCCTCTGCACAAACTTGGATGTTTGTGCTGCTGCTACCAGACGCGTAGGTCTGCAGAGCCAGCAAGAGACTTCTGGCAGGAATGAGAGGGGGCCTGTGGAAAGGAGACTGGAAGGGGAGTCTGACTGAGCTGGGTTCACAGGCACACCTGGGGTCCTATGCAGTCTGATGGGGGACAATGGAAAGAGCTGCCTTCCTTTCTCTGGCAAGCTGAAGAGGTGGGATCAGATAAACAAAGGTGGAGTCCTGGGTGGGGAGCAACTGGGAGAAAGAGCAAGGCATTATTATTAGTTTGATCAGTTTGGGTGGAAGAACCAATAAAAAGGGAAAAATGAAATAGTCAACAATAGACACCAGTGGTTAAGTTGATGGCTCAATATCCATTCCCTCTTCTTTTCTCACATAAGCCTGATTTTTCCAGGTTCTGGATCCAACCCCAAGTGATGGATGAATCAGTTGATCCAAACCAATCATAGCAATTCAGTGTCCCTTGGACAGTGATTGGGCTAGGGGTGAATATGTGACCCAAGGTTTGTCCCTGGCTATATTTTCTTCTCAGGAAAAGAAAAAAAGGAAGAGGGAGGAGAAGAGGGAGAGAGAAAAAGAGAAAGGAAGAGAGCTGGGTAGAGAGAGAGAGAAGTATTTGCTTTCTTTGGAATGATGAATGTGATGCTTGGAGCCATGGCAACTGTGTTGCAGCCAAGAGGAGAACCCGAGCAGAATCACAGAAAGAGGTTCCACACATTGCTGAACTTCTAAAACACCCCCAAATCCACTTCCATTTAATGCAGGATTTCTAAACTTCAGCACATTTGGACCAGATCATTCTCTGTTGTGAGCAGCTGTCCGGCATATTGTAATGTTCAGCAGCATCTTTGGTCTCCACCCACTAGATGCTAGTAGCACCCACATCCCAGTCACGACAATAACAAAATGTCTTCAGACATCGTCAACTGTCTCCTGGTGGGCAAAAATCATGCCTGGTTGGGGAGAACTCTAGAAATCTTGCTAAATGGTAAACTTAAGTCTTGGACACTTGGACACTTTAGCCACTGCTGAGTGGAAATTCTAGAACTTAGTAGCCAAAGGCATCCTCTTATTTTGAGAGTTAGCCTTACCTGAGGTCCTGTTCTTGAGTAATTTCCCATGTATTATTTCATTTACCTCCTTTGATCTGCTCAACAACCTAAGAACAGAGAAGAGATATGCCCAGGGTCATAGACAAATAAGTGGCAGAGTTAGGATTCCGGTTCTAGGCTGCCCAACCCTAGAGGTTATACTCCTACCCACAAGACTAGCAACTTCTGTACCAGAGCTGTGCCCTTCACCTAGGTGCACACGGCAAGTCAGTTCAGAGGGGCATGGGGGATACAAACATTAAACATTCTATTTTCAGGCTGGGTGCAGGGGCTCACACCTGTAATCCAGCACTCTGGGAGGCCAAGGTGAGTGGATCACTTGGGTTCAGGAGTTCAAAACCAGCCTGACCAAGAGTGAGACCCCATCTCTATTAAAAATAGAAAAATTAGCCAGGCCTCATCCTGGGCTTCTGTAGTTCCAGCGACTTGAGAGGCTGAGGCAGGAGAATCCCTTGAGCCCAAGAAATTGAGGTTGCTGTGAGCTATGATGATGCCATGGCACTCCACCCAGGGTGACAGAGTGACACTCAATCTCAAAAAAAACAATTATATTTACAGTTGTTTTAATTTAACAAATAGGAACTTAAGCCTAATTAATATTTAATAATAGATGGTCAGTTGTGCCCTCACTTTATCACATTCTATGGGACACAAA